>QJNZ01000381.1:0-86371 GCA_004155055.1 Monosporascus sp. CRB-8-3
TTTTTTTTTTTTTTTTTTTTTTTTGGGGGGAGACTATTATATGGGTAGTGGGAGTCAACGGGCTCGGGCGAATTAGGTACCTAGGCATCACGTAGGGATTTAGGGAGGCCCGTTTAAGGGGGTTCACCCCGCCGTCTGCTGCCGGAAGGACGGCGGCGTGCGTCGAAGTAAGTTAAAAAACCCGGATCCTCGTCCCGATGGAAGAAGGGAGAAGAGGAAGGGGCCCCGCTGGCCGGTCGTGGAGGATGGATGTCCGCGCCCGTGGGGTAGGTGGGTAGGTAGGTAGGTGGGGAGGTACTGCTGGAGCGCATCGTTCGTATGCATGTATGTATGCCCCGGGCCTCGGAGGACGGAGGACAGAGGACGGGAACGGGTTCGTCGTGGGTGGGTAGAGCGGAAGGGCGAGGAAGAAGATAGGGCGGCTTAGTAAGATAGTTGGTTGGTTGCTGTGATGGTGACGCTGGTGGTGGATGTGCAGGCGGGCAGACAGGCGGGTAGGGAGGGAATGGCGGAGCCCCCGGGAGCCAGCTGGCTGGCGATGTCTGTGACATGAGGAGGGCAGGCAGGCAGGCAGGCCGAGCGGGCGTACGACGGATGTGGCCTGCCTAGGTGGGTGTCCAGTCCCCCTTGACGGCGGTGGAAGACTTTTTCTGGGTGTGTGTGTATTCATGGATGGAATGGAAAAGTTGTCTACGGTGAGTTGGGACCTGATTGCGGCGGGTATCCCACCAGTGTGATGATATAGGCAGCGGGAGGAGGTGGTCCAGAGACGGGAGATAGTTTCTTCACATTAGAGATACGAAGCCCGTTCTGCGACTAGCTTTATGTCCCTCTCGCGGGAGCGTTACAACTTCCAATACCACGCCTCCTCTCGAACACTCACATCTGAGTGCTATCAGGAAGTACATCGATCATTACAGCTATTCAACGCCTGGCAACAGACTACTAGGGTTTTACTTGTATATTACATCGTACGCACTCTGCTGCTAACAATGGACTGTGATTCCAGGAAACTGTCAAGTGTATTGCTCGTAGCTACAGACGGGTGTTGTTTTAACCACTCGAAACAGCATCCCGGAGGCAGGGAGGAACAAGATATGTACAGGGAAAAGCTTCCTTCTGCCCGCATTTGACTTTCCTGACACCTCGCTAGAAGAAACGGCGAGGATGCCAGCGGATAGAGGGAACGACAATGATCAAGGAGAACCAGGGAGCTCGAGGGCTCGAGAAGCTTGAAAGAAAAATCCAAACCTGATCCCCTCAACATCCACACCATCCCATCACACTGCGCTCGGGAAGCCGTGACAATCTGGATGCGTCCCAAAGCACATTTCTGCTCGTCCTAAATATCGAATAAAAAGAAATAGAGGCATGCAAGCACCGTGTCGTAGCGCACCGGCCCAGCTCTCCTCTGGAAACCGCCGAAGCGGTTCAGATGGATCAACAAGGAGAACCGAACCCGCCGCCCGAGGAGACATGACGGAAGGCCATCGAAGAATGAATAGTAGGTTATCTCCCTCCTCGCTCAATCGCGACATCGACAACATCAGCCCAGCGTCAGAACGCCAAAGCATCTCCAAGAGAAAAGAAGTCAACGCTCGATCGATAAAAAAGAAGAGGGCGGCCGAGCAGTGTTTCCGCGCAGGGGTCACGGGGGAGTGCTGGAGTCGACGCGACATGCATCCCTCCCCCCAACCACTCATTTCAATCCGAGAGGCCTCGATCGGAGAAAAGGTTTGCGAGAGGAGAGGAGTCGTGGACAGCAGCATCTTCAACCCACGCGGCGCGCAGCTGTCGGCGGATCATGTCGTCGGCCGGCGGCGCAAACAACTTTTTTCCTCGAGAGCGGGCTTTTATTCTCGATCGGAGGATGGCGGAGCGGGGCGAGAGTCGGTTCTTGCGTTCGGAGTATCGGAGGGATAGTAGGTGTTCGGCGAGCTGCCGCGCGTCGAGACCAGACGCCGAAGCGTCGGTCGATCGACGGCGGCGGCGGTCAACCGAACGAGGGGGGCGCTTCCCGCGAGAGCTTCGAGACGCCGCGGTGGGGCGGCATCGATCGAGTCATCGCGGGAGGTAAGCCCCGAATGCGGGAACGGGAAGAAAGCTCCCGAGACTGACGCGCCGGCAGGCGCAGTCGTCGATCGAAAAGCAAACCTCCCCGTTCTCACCGCGGGGGGGTGTGGATCCGGTAACCGTGATTCCACCAACGGGACGCTACGAACCCCTTAATACGCATGAAGAGGATCGTTGTGAAACGATGCGACTCAATTCATCCGGCCACGGCGACGGCCAGTAGAGCCGGAGCCGACCGCTTGCCCGGTCTCGGGGGGAGAATCTCGCGGGAGAACGCGGAGACGGGGTGGACGGCCGACTGCTGGGGCGAACGCGCGTAGAGGAAAGAAGGAAAAGAACTCAAAAAGTGGCCGGCTGTGGCTTATCGTATATATATATGATCGGATGTGATTAGCGTCCCCTAGTTGTAGATCCCGTGGCGTTACGCGTAATAAGGAGGCCAACTACGTCAGAGCAGGGGCTAATCGAAAACAAGCAGGCTTGGCATAACCCTGCTTCACAGAGACCCCTGTATGGGGCTGGAGCCAACCAGCGAAAAGTATCTATACTATATACGTGGGGGTAGATCTGAAAGCTTTGCGAAGGTCATGGATGACTTTTGGTGGGGCGGTTCTTGCGGTTTCTGGCCTGTAGATGCGTCATAGCGAACCCCCCTAATCTCTAAATCCAGCGTTCTCTTGGGGATTTGAAACGGTCTTTCAGGACAATACGGCATGCAACCAATCCCATCGAGAAGGGGGACGAGTCAGCGATCTGGTTGGCGAACGAATACTACTACGGTATGTTATCAGACGAGCAGGGGGTTCCCAGCGGCACTTCTGAGCCGGATGTGGCTTGATTTAACGTGCAATTCCAACAGTTAAATGCCCTGGATATGGTTGACGAGAAATATGAGACATTGTATGGGTAGCAAATTGATTTGACCCATAAAGCGCTCGTTGCCATGCATGCGCTTCGTCATCAACCCCCCGATACGAAGAGAAGGCAAGGAGAAAAGCATTGAAGGGTTCTGGCCCTGGATCGAGATGGGAACCGTCTATAAGTGGGGCTTCCCGTTGAATCCTTGTCGTGACGTTATGACGTCAGGCAGTTTACGCTCTTCCCGCAGATCGTATGCGCTCATCAGTCACATTCATCACCATTCGCGGTGAAGGAGCTGGTTGCGGCGCACGTCATTCGGTAGCTTCTACTCGCCGCGGGATGTGACTGGTAGCCTCCATTAGAACGCATCGGAGGGGACGCCTCGAGCAAAGCAACCTGAGAAACGACTCGCTGTGTGGATGCAGAGCGCTGCAGGTGTAGCATACGTGTGCCGGCACTGCGGCAGTGCGCGGCTCATGAATGGGCAAAGCTTGAGGATAATATGGCAGAGACGCATATATACATACGAAACGATCAGATCTAATCTCGCCTATGGAATTATTACAATCCAGCAATCCCTATTGTAAATAGCCCTGCGACTACGCAGAGATAAGGTCCCTGTGACCTATGACCTAGCATGCATATCTAGGTAAAACTGACATAATGTGGCGCCTGCCCCCCTTTGTGACCGCCGTCGACAAATTCCATGCATTGAGGGTGCAGGTGTGCGGCTACGTCAGACCCTTTCTACTGTATAACCTGAGAAGACGGAAAAAAAAACAAAGGAAGCAAAGATTGCCCCTTCCCTGTTTCCCACCACGAGGTCGACATTCTTGGCAATACCCCCCGAAACCCTATCACCTATATAACTCCCCGTCACTCCCCCTTCCCAGTTGTGGCTTGAATATTTAACCAGTCATCAACCAGGAAAAGACACAGAGTGATTGCTGTCATATCATATACCTACTACTACCAGGAAACGAACAGAACATCCACTACCAACGACACAATTTACACACAACCAAAACAAAACCTTCATACCTACATCCATACACAAAAACAGACTTTCCAGAATGGGTGCCGTAATCTCATGTGTAAGTTCTCTCCCCTGCTCTACGCAATAACCACACTACACAAGGCTGCGTACAGCACCCATACATTCAGAACGCGTTGCTGACTCGCAACAAAACAGATCGCGGACGCCTTCCGCGCCGTCGGCCGCGCCATCATGGCGGTGATCAGCGGCATCGGGGGCATCATCATGGCCATCGTCGACGGCATCGTGTCGTTCTGCGGCATCGTCGTCTCGTTCCTGACGTGCGGCTACTGCGGGCCCCGCGGCGGCCGGGGCATGCGCACGCGGCGCCACGCCGGCACGACCACGAGTAGGATCTGATGCTGGTACCTGCCTACCTACTCGCTGGGCCACAAAGGCGGCGGCTGGGATAGAATGAACGCGGGACGAAGACAAGAAGAGAACACAATAGAGATACCCGAATGGACGGACGGACGGAGCTTGTGGTGGATGATCAGTCTTAAGGACCACGACGGAACGATGAGCGGAATGAGAACTCACGATACCCTTTCGCATGCGGTGTTTTCACACGCTTAATCTCTTTGCGGTAGCCTAATACCAGTAACAATATTCCCGAAACTACTTAATAACCTTCATCTCTAAGCCCCATGTAGTACCTGATGCCGTGACCTCGTTTTAGTGTCTCTTGCCATGCTGCTGCCTTCTATTCTCTCTTAGGTAGAAAGGTGTCTTGATCAATTAGCGAGTTGATGATGGATATCTATCTATATGATCTTCCTGTACTTCTATGCAGAGCACATCTACAAAGCACCCCTGAAGCCCGTTCTCTCGATCTAATCAATCATCCCCCAGGTCGATGAGATTCCGATTGAAGAAGCCGAAGATCAGCCTCGCGGCCTCCCTGCCGACGAGGGGCTCGAGGTCCGCGACGGACATGTTGGCGACGTCGCGGACGCTCTCGGCCTCGAGGGTCAGGTTCTTGATGTTCTTGGGCGTGACGCCCGGCACGACGCCGAGCATCTCGTGGGGCTCGAGGTTGAAGGCCTGCTGAGAGGGATCCTGCTGGTCCCCGGCCCTGTTGTTGTCAAGTCCGGCGCGCACGGCAGCCACGGGGTCCGGCTCGGGCTGCTGCGCCTTGAGGGCCTCGAAAATCTCGGCCGTCTGGTGCGGGGACGAGCTCCAGATGACGCGGAGCCGCGGGAAGGCGAGGGTCAGCAGCACGAGGCGAGACTGCAGGTCCGAGGGCGCGTCCCCTGTCGGGTTGATGCTCCTGAGATTGCCGGAGAGGTCGGCGAACGGCTCGAGCGTGAACGACTTGTTGGCGTCGAACTCGATGAGCAGCAGCGGGTCGCGGTAGTGCTGGAACATGGTCTCGGCCTGGCTGTAGAGCCGGCCGTCTTTGAAAGAGGAGATCAGGTCGCTGACCGACTTGCGCTCCACGCACACGTGCGGCGACAGGATGTAGTCGCCCACCGTCAGCATGCACGGCACGATAACCATGTTACGCCCGTGCAGCAGCGACGGCAGCGAGGACCGGAACTCGCGCACGTCGACCACGACGCGCGGCGGCTCCGCCGTGGCCGCCAGGCGGCCGCCGCCCGCGATCCTCGTGTTGACCGTGCGGAGGAACGCCTCCTGCGGATCCTCGACGCCGTGGGAGTCGGTGGTCATGACGACCGACATGCCGGCGCGCTCCTTGATGAGCTTCGTGAAGGCGTCCTTCTCCCGCCGCACCGAGGCGAGGTACCGCTGCTCCTCGACCGAGCCGCCGTAGAACATGAAATACACCCGCACGTTCCTGTCGTTGTGGGACGACCGGTAGACCTCGACCCGGCGGATGAAGGAGGCGTCGGGCTCGTACATGACGATGTACCGCGGTTTGACCTCCTCGAGGATGTGTTCGTCCTGGTCGCCCTCGTAGGCGTGGACCACGACCAGGTCCTGCATCTCGTAGAGCTCGAAATAATCCTCCATGTCCTCGAGCGGGTCCGCGATGACGTCTGCTTTCTGGTTTGCCTCTTCTTCGGTGATCTGGACCTCGTCCATGAGCTCTGCGACCTCGCCCGGCTTCTCAAAGTATTGGGCGACACTTCCGTTCGCGGCTCTGCTCGGCCCAGCGGCAGCGTTACCACCTCCTCGCTGTCTCCGCCTCTTGTTGGCCGGGGCCCTTCCCTTGTAGTTACCGTGTGCTAGTCTAGGATCTACTGCACTTTCAAGAGCCTTCTGGTTTTCGGAGAAGAGTGCAGTGCTTATCTGCGCGAATTCCCTCTTCCAGTTGAGATACCCTCGGAGCTTCCTCCTCATCATAAATGAAGCGGACGGCTTATGTTCTCTTTTATCCCGTTTAGCCTCAGGTTCGGTGTGTTGCGGCTGCACGTGCATGGTTTGCAAGTAGTCTCTGAGTTGGCGGCACGTGGCGGTATCGGAACACATGATTAGAATGGTCCCATTTGAATCGTCCCGCATGGGAGGTTCGAAATATAGATCCCTATCTATCTCCTCTAGGACCTCCGCAAGGACCGCCCATTTCGGCTGTTCCTCGAGCACCGGACGCAGGGAATCGATAGTCGACTTGCCAATATCTTTAGCCTTGCTCGCATACACTCTCTGCTTGGCCGTGTTGAAGATGGTATGCGCGGCATCAAGAAACAACCATGGAGATTGGCTCTGCCTGGTAGAACCCGGCTGTGGAGAATGAGCCGCGTGGATGGTGTCGAGGTGTTGGAGGAAAGACACGGCATCGAAAGTTAGCAATGAGTGGAGCATGCCGCGAAGCACCGTCAGATCGCTGACGATCTGCTTGGTCTTCCAGCTGACCCTGTGCCAGTTCGGATCCAACTGTCGTCGTACCATGACATCGAAGTTCTTGAGCAGCGCGCTATCTAGATTCCAGTCGTCCATCTCTAGACCGGTATTACCCTTCTTGAGCTCATGGATGCTGACTTCAACGCACTCCATGATGGCTGTCTGGATCTCCTTCATCGCGTCTGTCATCGGGACCTCGAGCTCGATGACCTCGGCCTTCTTCTTCCCTTCCAGAGAGTTTGCGACTGTGACGTGGAAACGCGGCCAAAGTGACGCTTTCCGGAGAAACATATTCCGCATCATCGTGGCCAACGGAGAGAAGCCAATGGTAAAGGGATCGGGGTTGTCGGAGAATGCCTTCAGAAAACCGACCTTGTTCTTCTGCCGGTATATCCGAAGGATGAAAGCCTCGAGGGAAGTCGCTACGACCTTGTCTGCGTGCAGAACTATAACGCCGGTGACCCTCTCTGGGTCGAGAAGACTTGTCAATAGGTCGACGACTAGGATACGAGATGTGATGCTGTATATTCCTCCCTGCGCATACATCTTCTCTCTGGCGCCGACGCTCGTGAAGTCGGTATTCACCACGGTGAGACCCCTGGCCTTCGGCGACATGCTGATAGCGGCCTGCTCGGCCAAAGCCTCCCCCATCCAAGCATTTTCCCTGTCTTCGGCGCCGACGACGATAATCAGGTTGTTTCCGGCGGCATCGTAGCTATGTAAAAGGTTGTTGACCAGGCGCATGAGGCCGAGGCCCTTGGCGATAACGACGAGCTCATCTTCGGCGCGGAGTTCTTGGAAGAGGTGTTGCTGGTACTCCTGTGGGATCGTTAGAAGCGCCGCGTCACCCAGCACACCCGGCGAATGATACATATGGGGCTTACAAGAGGTAGCGAGAGCTTCACCGGTTGGGGCGCATTGCTCGCAGACATGCGGGGCACGTCGACGTCTCTCTGTTGTAAGAATTCGCTGGGCAAGGGAAGCGGAACCGCGACGGAGAGTGGTTAGGAAGAGGCGGGCATTTTCCTATATGCACATGCACGCGTTCCACAACTTCGATTCGAGCTTCAGAATGTGACGATTCGTGAGACTGTTGGTGTAAGAACTTCCGAAGGTCTGCTGCTGTCAGCTAGAACCAAAGGAGGTAGCTTGTAAAATGGAACTTTTCGTAAATGCAATGCGAGCTGGAAATCCGGGGTCTGCGAATCATCGGGCAAGATCAACATGACCAATGCAGCTTCCGCAGCCACCACTTCGACGCGAGATCACGGGGAAGAGAAAGCCGGGGTCTCGAACAAAGTACCGGCAAGTACGAAGTACGAAGTACAAAAAGTGGCACTTACGCCTTTGGAAGTAGCTACCGAACCAAATACGTCATTGTATCACCTGCTCTGAAGACTGCCTAAAAGCGGTCTTGAAGTCAATATAAGAAGTCGTTTGATATCGAAAGATATCTTGCTCTCTTCTTCCTACAATATATATTCATCTATATCACACGATATCAGCTATATCCTAGTTCAACAACTGCCGCAAAGACATCCAATCAATCAATCTATTCATCAATCCATCATCAAAATGGCCGACAACAAAGTCCCCAGTGCTCAGGTACGTCCATAGAACGCCATGCCGACCTATGTTTCCGCACCTATGCTACTTACAGTACTACGGAACGGACACCGGCTAACTCGGATCAACAGACCGGCAATGTCGACAATGAAGTCAAGACGAACCCCTCGTCGGATCGGCTCCAAGGAGCGCAGCAGTTCGCTGCACACCAAGCCCATCCCGGCCCCGCCGTACCGCAGAGCATGCCCGGGCAGGAGGGAACTAAAGAGGAGCGACAGGCTAGGGCTAAGGAGCTGAACAAATAGATCCCCCAGCGAGAAGCTTTAGGCACTCTGCTTTTGTAAATGCAACGATGGACGACGTTATGATCTGGAATGAAATGACCAGGGGAGAACACTGAGCTGCGACCTAACAAGGTCATCTCAAACATCGTCGTACAAGTGCTATTACCTACTAGGCATGTAATACGAGACTTTAATTTGGAGGGGTTGCCGTCCATATAAGTGTACTCGCGTATTCCCACAGACGCACCTTCAAGCAGGCGGCAACCCGGGAACAGGTGATAATGATAAAGATCTCCAATTTACAACAATATATCATATGTCGAGTATCTCTTACAGATTTATGTCGTTGTTCGGGGAAGTAGAAAAGGACCAACTGCAACTGTCAGGTCGGGAAGGTCTGGGTTTGACAATGATTACGAAATGGTTAGGTCTCGTTAGGTTGACAGGCTTGCTAAATCTTGGCGGCGCGGTTGTGGATGGCGGTGCAAGGAGAGTGGGTTACTGTGCAATGGTGGGGTAAACTGTGGCTTAACTTAGCGTTTAAGAGGTACTCAACTCACTCGCTGTGCTGTGCTGTGTGCATTCTGTCATAGCCTGCCCATCTGCGTAGCATACTACCTTAACTAATGAATTCCCTTGATTTCGTCAAGGATCGTCCGTCATAACAATATATCGCTAACATCCCAATTTACCGGCAACTCGCAGTTCGGCAGGTTCCACAGTATTTACGGTTCGAACCTCAACAACTAATCCGTTCATGCGGGTGGGCTGTGGATGGCAACCGACTTTTGTCTCTCAAATCAAATCGGACCAAAACTATTTTATTAGTCAACCACTAGTTTAACCGTCTTTCACCGTCACCTGTTACCGTTACGGACTCGCTGGGCATCAGGCACCCTCTCTACTTAGAAGAATTCATACCTACCTGCGTTGGTATTTTTCATCGTGTAGTCTGCCACATCCTACTGTGTCATCAAGCAGCGATTTCGTTGTTACCTACATACATACTTTGCTCACGGGTAGGGGTATCCTGCGCCTTAGCCACGGCGCCCCATTACGTACATACCAGCGCTACGCCCGGCCTCTCCCATACACGTACGACCGCCGTATCTCTACCCAGAGGAACACGACTTGAACTTCTGCGAACGGATTAATGCTACGAATAGATCATCTCCATGATCACTTGAGTTCAATGCCACTATAGGCAGGAGACATTCATTTGCCGTCCTCCGTCGTCCCCTCCCTAACGCATCACACGACCTCCACCTTTTCACCATGTCTATCTTGAGCGACGAGGACAAGGAGACCGTCAAGCGGGTGGTACCCAAGCATACCAACAAGATCCAAGCAGTTGCCGTCGCGAGGCTGTATGTAGCATACCCCAACAGGTCAAAATGGACATATACTGGCTTACAAGGAGCCATCGTGCTCGCCAACGATCTCGTGGGGAACACATACTGGTTGAAAATGGTAGATGTATCCGTACGTGGCCCTCCCTGAAGCGCTACTCTTTTTTTTTGCTCCGCCCTGTCCTACAGTCGAGACTGACCTCTCATAGCCTGCTGGTCGAGGCGTAATATGGGACCAAGAGATATTTGATACCTGGTCCTACAATCAAGACCGGACCTTTTTCCATACCTTCGAGCTCGAGGACTGCTTAGCTGGACTGTCC
Organism: Monosporascus sp. CRB-8-3; assembly: GCA_004155055.1. Classification (NCBI taxonomy): domain Eukaryota; kingdom Fungi; phylum Ascomycota; class Sordariomycetes; order Xylariales; genus Monosporascus; species Monosporascus sp. CRB-8-3. Next base: position 10,298 of record QJNZ01000381.1, read on the forward strand.
TTCGTCGACGAAAAGGAGGCAAAACAATTCAAGAAGAAGATGGACGAGCGGGAAAAGAACGCATCCAAGGCTACCAAGAACACTCCCTTCGGCGGGCCTGCACAGCACTCCGCCGGGCACAAAGGCTTCTTTGGCGGTATCTTCGGGGGGCATAGGCACTCCTCTGCCCCCTCACCCACTCCGCCAGATTCGCCCAGGGCCAGCCTGCCACCCCAGCATTTTCATGCGAGAATGTCCTCCGGCAACCTCAGTGGTCTCCATAACCCGCCTTCCGAGTTTGCTGAGCTAGAGGCATACGATCCCAACTGGCGACAGAACTTCGGAAACTTCCTGACAGAACAGGGTCTCACCGACGAGTTCATCAGGGAAAATCAGGGCTTCATCGTCGATTTCTTGAAACAGAAGGGAAGCGCAATCAACACACCTCCACCGCCGCCGCCGCCGCCCGTGTCTATCGAAAAACCCCAAATCCATGCTACAGGTCATAGCCGAGCTCCCCCTCCACCACCTCCGAGCGCGCGTGGCACTGAGAGCGTGTTATCTTCTGGCTCGCGCCGTGGTGTTCCTCCACCGCCGCCAGCTCCGCGAAGATCAAAGGTAGAGCTTGTGCACCGGGAGCCTACGCCGCCGCAGGAGCCGACACCACCGCCTCCTCCTGGTCCACGTTTCAGAGCCCCTCCTGCGATACCCGACGCAGGAAAATACGCACATGAAGAGCCACCGTCTCGATCCGCCCACGCCACCCCTGTGCCGCCTCCTCCTCCACGACCGCCGAAGACGCCCGTCGAAGACAAGGAGGAATCCACAGGCCATAGGTTTGCCGTGCCTCCTGCCTTCTCTGGCCAGAGAATCAGTAGCGCTCCCCCGGCGCCACCGGCTAGAGGCCCGGTGCCAGCGCCGCCACCCCGGGAACCCGCACCACCCGCGCAACCACCGCCAGCTCCGATGTTACCACCCAAGGCGTCGATCTCGCATGCTCCGCCGCCACCCCCGGCTTCTACACGGCCTGCCCTAGTACCGCCAAGGGACTCGGCGCCTCCGCTACCATCGACAAGCGCCCCGGCACCACCTCCATTGCCACCAACAAGCGCACCCGCGCCACCACCATTACCACCGACAAGTGCGCCCGCGCCACCTCCATTACCACCCACGAGTGCGCCCGTGCCACCGCCGTTACCCCGGACAGGTGCGCCCGCACCCCCTCCACCGCCGCCCGCTCCAACAGCAAGGGCTGGAGCAGGTGCTCCGCCGCCGCCACCGCCCCCTCCACCTCCGGGCGGTGCAGGCGCGCCACCACCGCCGCCCCCTCCTCCGCCTCCGGGTGGTGCGGGCGCGCCACCTCCACCTCCGCCGCCCCCGCCACCAGCGAATCGCGACTCGGGCTACTCATCTGGCGCACCGGCTCCGCCGCCTGCAGCCACCGGTCGGGCCGCAGTGCTGGGCGATATCCAGAAGGCAGGCGGTATAAAAGCACTGAAGAAGGTGGACCGCAGCCAGATCAGAGATCGCAGTGGCGCAGCGGTCGGGGGCTCGGACACCGGACCGCACGGCAGCGGACTGCCGCCCGCGGGTGTCACGCCCGGAGGAGGCGGCGGCATGGCGGATGCCCTGGCTGCCGCGCTGCAGAAGCGCAAGGCGAAGGTTCGCGATAGTGGTGAGTTTCTTCTGATACTTTGCCTTCGTTTCCATTTCTGTCTGTTTCTTTGTGGTAGATATAGCCTTGTACATGTCTACTGACGGACTCTGGCAGATGACGAAAAGAGCGATGACGATTGGTAGAGACCCGTTGAGCGCTCTTTCGCATACAGCGTGTTGCCTTAAGAGCGGCGGTGCACAGTTGGGGAGAAGGCCGTGGAAAGACGGTGAGAGGATGTAGATTATGGAGTCGAAGGGGAGAGCAGACCTTTGCTAAGAGGGAAAGAGCTTGGGAGTTCCTGAGGAGTATGGCAAACCGGATCCTGGAGTGCCGCCGTGGTATGCTGGCTAAGTCTACGCACCTGCTACTCGCTGTTCGGCGGTCTCTTAGCCACCGATCCCATGGGCTATCTTACAGAACTCGGGGGTGGTTCTAAAGCGACCGGGTAGTCCGTTGAAGTCTCTATTATTATGTCAAGCTTCAACGACATTCAGTTCACTCACCGGCAAAGGATGCGCCGCCAACTATCCCGGACTACGGAACTTAGGTGCGTCGTCGCAAGAACAAGATGTACACGGAGGGCACCGGACGGCATAAAAGGTCATGCCAGGTGGGGGTGCGCGTGTGGGCGAAACTAGCTAGCTACCTATGCTACTACCCCTTTGCGTGTATACATACGACACGCACGTGCACATACACCAACTCGGTTCGGCTCGGCTCGTCTTGACTCTTACTCTTACTCGCTTATTCAAATTAACATACATACAGTTGACTGACGCGCGTGTTTTGAGGGGCACGACAGGTAGACAGAGACATGGAGTAGACCGGAGCATTATGTGGTTGTTGAGCAGCAGCAGCGACGGGACAAGTGAGTAGAGATAGAGGTAGAGGTAGGGGTGCTTTTAGGTTATGGGTTACGGGGTTAGGGGATAGGGATTAGAGTAGCAGTACAGTGGGTAAAATGGAAATTCAAAGTTCGAGTTTGTGTTCATCGTTTGCTGGAGGTCTCCCCACACATACTCTCTCTCTGTGTGTGTGCCTGGCTGGATGAATGGCTTGATCCTATTCTTGTCAGATGTGGTGGTGGGTGGCCGGATTGGGGCTTGTAATGCGGTGAGGTGAGGAGGAATCCTTACGGCAGCGTGCTGTGGTGCTCTATGACGGATGTTGTGGCTCCCTCTCCCACCTTCCATCTCCCTTCCCCTCTCCTTTTTTGCTGCTATTTATCTACACAGGTAACCGAGCATACTACGTACATACTATGATGCGTCCCCCCTCCCCCCGTTTTTCTTGCCTCCCTCCGCTCCTCCCCCTTTCCCCTTGCTTATCTAAGCACTTAGTCAGGCGTCGTATTATTCCATGATGCTTGCTTTCTCTTTTCCTTTCTTCTTCCGTCCTTGAGTTTTCCTATCTCTCTGGTTAGGCTTATGTATGGCGCAGCCGGCGGGTATGCATGCGTACGTGTTCGGCTACCTATAACCTGGCCAGCTACATGTATATATGCCGTCTAGCTTACCGACCCAAATCAGACAGGTGGGCACGTACGTGGGCCGTCCAACGCCTTCTTCTTCCGTTCTAAATACTGCCGTTGAGTATTTTGGTCACTTTTGCTGCTGGATGGATGACACGCTACTAAGATAAACCATATGCGTCATAAGTCGAAGGGAAGGAAGGGGTAGGGGATAGGTAGGGAGGGGAGGGGGTCCGTGGTTACGGACTGGTTAATAGTATAGCGTACAGCCAAGCTGAGAGTAGGGTATATGTGTGTGTATAGGCGAAGGCTGGTCCGTAGCTTACTAAGGGATGGGACTTTCAGTGTTCCTGGTCGAGCCTTTTGCGCGGAGCGGCTTGTAGATGGGTGGCTGAGCGTCTGTCTAGTTGGTCGGTCGGTTGGCTGGTTGGATGGGGTTTAGATGTCTGAACGTTAGAATGGGGTGGTGGTCAGGGGTTTGGCGATATTGCCCGCCGTCGTCTGTCCGGCTCTCTTAGAAAGTACCTATGTAACGACTGGCCACCAGCTCCTGGCGTGTATATATGGGCCCGCGACTCCGGCTCCCGGCCGAAAACGGGGGCTTCGCTTTTATCTCTTAAGCGTTGTGTTTGAATCAAGGGGGTTGCGGAATAAGCCAAGCTTAGGCGCTAGTCTTAAAGGCTCTCCAACCCAACATCTCTCGTTCCCTCTCTCTCTCTGTCTCTCTCTCTTTTTTTTTTTTTTTTTTTTTTTTTTTTTTTTTTTTGGGCCGATTGCTCGAGAGCGAAGCTGGCGTGTTTCAAGGAGGCCAACCACCCTCAAAAACGTTATACCGATGCTGTCAGCCTCGTCCGCAATTAGACGAAGACGAAACCTGTCACGGCAGCCATACTTCTAGATAGGCAAGGCTGATCTGATCCTAGGCTATATTGCAACATAACAAGCTGAAGAACTAGGGAACAGGCCTCGGAGGGAAGCCCCCTTTGTATACTTACAAATCGTATGGGAAACTGGAGATCTCTAGGTTCTTCCGGTGCCAACATTCTTCAAGCACTAGGTTCGGTTTAACGCCGTAACGAAACCTAAGGTGTGTCTAACTTGGTAGAATTATTAATAATAATGTCCGTAGTAATAATGACTGAAATAAATCTACCTGAGGTCAAAGTCGAATAATACAATAGGGGGGATGGTAGGGAATGATAGATATCAAGGTGCCGTAGTAGGGATAGCCATTACGTATTGTCAGGGGAAAGTCATGCTGTATTGAGTCTATGAAGCAATGTATTCCGTAGCCGCAATTACCATTATGCCTTGACCCCATACCACTTTTATCCCTCTCTTCTACCTCCCGGGTTGGTAAGAAGAGAGTATGTCAATTATCCATCAGCACCATCACAGGCCATGACGTCCCTCCCACCATGGCTTTTTCTCTATCGACTACCACCTCTTCCAGCCCAACTGTCGCGGAACCCGACGATGTATTTTTTCAGGAGAAAAGTACATAATCGTGTTTGAGAGAGAAGACAGACTTTTCCCGGCTCGGTCGCTGATAAAGACAGCCAGCAACGGATCCGGGTCGGGCGCTGGACACCGCCAAAGAGAAACGAGATATCGTGTGTGTGTTCAGATATCGTCGATGTCGACCTCCTTGCCGACGCCACCCGGCCCAGCGTCTTCGTCCTCGCTCTCGCGGTCTTCGTCGAACTCGAAGTTGCACTGGTCGTCGTCGTCGCCGCGGGCGTACGTGTCCGTCTCGTTGATCTTGGCGTTCTCGGGCAGCTCGCCGTAGGCCTTGAGGGAGCGGGCCTCGTCGGCCGTGTACTTGAGGATGACGTCGCCCTTCTCGTCCTGGTAGTCGCGCAGCGACAGCAGGATGATGTCGCCCTGGTTGATCCACACCTTCTTGCGCAGCTTGCCCCGGATGTGCGCCAGCCGCTTCTCGCCGTCGAAGCACATAGCTTCAAGCCGGCCGTTGCCCAGCATCTTGACTACCTGGGCATATTCTGGTTTTTGTTGATTTCTCGTTAGCATGGAATAACGAGCGATAGCGAGGGAAGAGAAAATGATTTCCTGTCTGTTTGCTTACCTTGACCCTCTTCCTTGAAGGTGAGTTCACGCTTCTCATTATCGGCTTCGTTCTTTCCACGACGCCTGTTCTTACCGCCCTATCCGACGAAATATCGGTCAGCCTCGTTGCTCATATTCATATTTGGCCCCATGGTATAGTAGAACGGCCAAGGCCGGATAAATCATGGCGGGGAATGGCATCGCGGGGTCACTTTATTGTGTGTGGGACGTAGATGGGGCGCCGGAACAATTACATACCTTTCCCTTGTTCTTGGGCATATTGACTGACTGCCTCTTGTATTAAAGAATTAAATCCCTCGATAAAATTTGTGATATGAGCGTCCTCGGAGATAGAGGAGTTGTCGAGGGACGACGGACGGGTACGTTTGGGTGTAGGTAGAACGGAAGAGGGATTCTGGTTATAGCAGTGAGTGAGTGACAGAAGAACTCGCAGGTAAGTGGACTGTTAAATACTGCCCATTCTGCCCATCCTGGGTGGCCAACCCACGGAGTGTGGATGCCGGTGAGTAATGGTGGGGCCTCCTGGAACAGCCACTAAGAGAGCCACTAAAAAATTATTTAGGCGCTTCGTTTGCCGCTTTCAGTGATTGGTAGCCTTCAAGTCGAAGTACATCATGCGGAATCCGTGCCTTATTGGAGCATATAGTAATGGATTTGGTCAGTCACTCTGCATCGCCGGATACATACATACATACATACATACATGTTCACGCTTTCCATGCGTTAAGGCCATATCAGATTCAACTGGTTCTTCTCTTTAAAGTTAGGAAGCATCCAATAGATCCAAACCCTCTCACAACAAGTGCATCATTGCGTGACAACAGATTCTTTCTCCGGCTGGCCTCTTCCCAACCAGTCTCGTCTCCACCATTGTAGACCAACGAACTACTTGGCCGGGGGAAGAAGAGTCATGAGTAAGCTGTTGGTAGCTAGGTGATTGGACAGAGGATAGGGCCAAGATCATGACAATAGCCATCTTAGGCCGGCCCCTGCCCCTGATATTGCGATTCCCGCGAGTCTTTCCGAGAAGCGTTGGGACGGAACAACACTCAAGGCGCGACCCTGGGCCGCGCCGACCGCCCGATGACCAGGCATTCGGAGGAGTGGACGATGGAGGAATGTTTGTGCAGCCCGGGGAACATGTCATGTCCTGGTGTCAGGAGCACGACATCGCGTTCCCCAACCAGATGAAGGGGCTGAAGGCGAGGCTGCCCAAGAACCCGCTCAGGCTGGGTGTCTTCTACTCGCGCCGCCACTGCATCGACAACAAGTCCATGCGGTACTTCGACAAGGCCGAGCACCCCTTCGCGCGGAGCATGTTCGACATCTACGTCGCCAAGAAGAAGGCGCCCCTGTGGTACGACTCCTGGTGCACGCCCAACGCGCGCCCCTTCGTCATCAGCACGGCGAGGAGGCTCATCAAGCATGCCCTGCGGGACGCCCTCGCCGCCCGCGGCTACGACCGGGACGGTCGGAGGACGGGCAACGACTCTGAGGAGACCGTCGTCATGGAGCTGTTCGGCACCCTGAAGATCCACTCGCCGGAGCCGAAGATGGTGTGCAACACCAAGTTCGCGGAGCTCGTGGAGCAGATGAGCTGGATCGTCGGGGTCGCTGAGCTGGAGCTTCGACGTGGCAGGGATGGGAGGCATCTTGCCACCCTTTCGGCCCCTTATCAGCACAATAAGAGAGGTCCTGCCCGGGGCAACAAAAACCAGGGATTCGACCAAGCAGCCAAGCCGCCACCGTTTCGCGGGCCAGCGGTGACTTTCAGAAAGCACTTTTAAGACTGTGCCCATATGCCTACCGTGCACAGGCGCCTGCCTGGTCCGCATATCTCACACATATCCCCCATAAAAGTATTGTATATGTATCAACAGCGTAAACCTATGAGACCATATTTGTATATTTAGGCCATCATGGGTTTAAGGGCCGTACCGCCTGGCCTTTGATGACAAAAAGCCAACGCCTTTCGAATCGATATAACTGCCTCATTTGGAGGGGAGTTCGCTGACTGAATTCCTCCTAGCCGATTCACAGCCTAATATACACTATATTCTCGTGCCTTCCGTCTAGATGTCGATGGTTACAACCTCATTGAAGGTACTTAATTAGGTACAGTGTAAATACATTCATACCAGCGAAACTCCACTTTTATCCATGTGCGCCGGGGCACGAAGTACATATACGTATTGCGTACTGCCGCCGCGCAACTCCAAGATCGATGGACCTGGACGCGGACCTGGACCTTTCCAGTTTTAGAATAACTTGATCGTCATAATCTACTGTAAGAGTTGGGACGCAGGAAACATACACGCGAACACCGACGCTCATTTTTAACCCAACATATTTTCGACCAGCCAAGAACTCCTGTCGTACTCGCTAGCATAGTCTCCAATATGCTGGTCTCGCTCACTGTCGGCAAAGTTGATGCCGGCGTCACGGTGTTATTGACACCGGACAAACGCCTTGTAAGTCTTCTGCTATCTCCTATCTTGAGATTCGATTTCGCCCATGTTACGGCTGTCGCAAACCTTCGAATAACCCTCAATGGCCACGCTATACATCCCACAGACTACCTTTGCCTCGGGCTTACGAGTGCAGAGGCTAATTTCCTTCTCTAGATCGAATTCCCCTCCATCCTGCTCCCCCCGAACATCGCCTCGGGTTCCATCGTCGACATCACCGTAGCCCGGAACAACGAAGCCGAGGCCGAGGCCGACAAGCGGTTCGCCGAGCTGCAGGACCGCATCTTCAGCTCGTTCGGGGCCTCGGAGCCGTCGACGCCCGTGCTGCGGTGCCGCAACGCGACCCAGACCTCGGTGGTGCTGGAGTGGGACCCCGTCGAGCTGGCGACGGCCGACCTTATCTCTCTCTCGCTGTACCGCAACGGCCAGAAGGCCGGCACCATCCCCCGCCCCCTGCAGATGCACAGCACCAAGATCAGCGGCCTCGCCGTCGACACCGAGTACACGTTCCACCTGGTGCTGCGCACGACGGCGGGCACGCTCGCCAGCAAGCAGGTCGCCGTGCGCACCCACAAGATGACGGACCTCAGCGGCGTCACCATCACGACGGGCATCCTGCCCCCGGGCACCCGCGAGGAGCTCGCGCGCGCCGTCGAGCGCATCGGCGCCCGCATCGTGGACGGCGTCCGCATCGACACCACCCACTTCGTCACTACCGAGGGCCGCGGCCTCGCCTGGGAGAAGGCCGTCGAGATGAACATCCCCGTCGTGCGCCCCGAGTGGGTCGAGGCCTGCGAGCGTAACGGTCGCATCCTCGGCGTCACCAAGTTCTACCTCGACGCCGTGAGGCCCGGCCCTGGCGACGAGGAGGCCGTGCGGCCGTCGAGCTCCGCTACCACTACGGCCGTTCCGCCGGCACCCGCACCCGCACCCGCACCCGCGGAGAAGCAGCTGCCCGAACGGCCGGCGCAGCAGAACGGAGGCGGCACCAAAGAGGCAGAGACGAAGGGCAAAGGCGAGGGCGAGGAGAGCCGCAATGGTGACGGTGATAAGCCAGAACGAGACGATGAGAAGGCAGACGACGTTGAGGCCAAGGCTAGGGCGGGCGGCGAGGGCGACAAGGCGAAGGCGACGGACGAGCAGAAGGTCAGGCTCGAGGACAAAGATACCCAGAAACTAGCGCAGCCGTCCCCCGGCGCGAAGCCGGCGATAGAGGATCCGGACGAGAAAGGGGAGGACAAGGATGGAAAACCAGCCTTGTCGCCGGGCGACGGGGCTTCGTTCCAGGATGTCGCGCTCTGAGGAGGGACGAAGACGAGGAACCTACGGCGCAGCGCTGGATGTAATATGGATGGGAATAAGAAAAGGTAGGCAGGCAAGCGGGCAGGCAGGCAGGAGGGAAGAAAAGCAAGGAAGCGCCAGCGCGGAGTTTACTCGAGGGTTTTTTCGAGGTATACAGAGAAAGCAGGAGGATGATTACCTGCTTCATGTTTTCGTTAGACACCCGGCGGTCTTCCAGGGCCGGTAACGAGATGAGTATATTCTGCTAGGTAGGGCCCATAGGGGGGCCTACCTATCCGTGCTTGTTGGGGGATGTATTTGTGCTGGATTATTATTACTTACTCAGCGCAGACTAGATAGAGTATCTAGAAGCTATCTATATGCTCCTGACGAATCAACGAGCGGGAGGGAGTTGAGACACTTCTAGAGATACGAGGAATATAGTAGCGGAACGGCGCCGGACGCTTTTGCTTCGCGGTCTATTTCGTCACTGTCGCCTGTTTACCTGCTTCAACCAACCATGAAGCTCGGCATTAAATCATAAAGGGGTCATTGGGTATGGACAACTCGAGCGACTGCGCCGGACGCACGTGGATCCTGGTGTCATGATGTTCACTATGAAGGAATGATACCTAGCTTTGAGACTCAGGGTCCATCCACGTCTCTCAGTTATCCCCCCTCCATATCTAGGGTGATTTGCATACAGACGTCCCTGACCTATCTCACCATTGACTTTGATGGCTACCGCTATAAGGTCCTGAATTCCAACCCTGTTTTTCGTGTCTATCGCTACTACCTTCAGGATGGTCTTTCGCTAGGGGCCTTTCGTCTTGAAAAAGGAACGGCAAGAGCCGCCCTTGAAAGATAATATGCGCAGCTACCGCATTCCCAATGCGTTCTTGGATCGCGACCCCCCTTTTTTACAAAGCAAGAGCTCCTTCCGACCCCGGAACCGTCATGTGATCTCTCAGACTCGGTTCATAGCACCTCTTGGTTTGCTACTCATCTCTCCAATCATTTTTTCTTCATCTCGCTTTTCTATTGTTTTCTTTTCTAAGTCGATATTCATACGCAGCTCACTATCACTGAACTATCACTGCTCATCCCGTTTCCCACAACACATTTTCTCTCGCTGGTATCATGCTTACTACTACACATACAACATGTCCGGGGTCCCTGAGAATATTCGAGTGCTCTACGCGAAGTACCTCGCTAGAGCCGAGCATTCGAACAAGAAGATTCTAGAATTAGCTCAAGTCTTAGCGGAGACTCTGGAGGTAGCGCTGGTTTCAAGAGCTGCTGTCCGAGAAGCTCTACGGCAAACTCTGATCGAGCTTGCGCACGTCATCAGGTTTGCCCACCCCCTAGCACCCCCGGTTAGCGAAGAGATCGACGAACAAGCGAGGCGCGGAAGGGTCCTCCTTACAGCGCTTGATCATCCTCAAGTCGATTCTATAATTCACGAGAGGAACGCATTGGAACGCGAGCTGGGATCCCCGCCCGCCCGAACCAGAATCCCAAGCGGAGAATTCCCTTACTTTCCCTTACTCCCCACCGAGATCAGAAGGAGCATCTGGAAATACGCCTGTATCAACGAGGCCCGAGACAGATGCATCATGGTCGACCTGTATATGCAACGCGTCCTGTTGACCGATAAGCTCAAGATGAAAGTTGCGGTTGTTTGCAGGGAGAGTCGCGATGTCGTTGTCCATGGTTCTATCCCCACGAACACCATGAGGGTTTTGCGTATGACCCACGTCGACTCGAGACGGCATCTCCTCGGAAAGGGGACGAAGCGGATTCTGCATTTCACAGAAGAAGCTGGCCTTCTTCGTTTCAGTCCCGAGTATGACACGTTTGTCTACGGCATTCGGTACGATCCGAACAAGAGCGCGCCGGGCAAGAGGTACAGCCAGTTCGCAACGCAACCGATCTACGGTTCGGCATTGGAATATACCACTCACAGGATACCGGCCCACAATATATTCGGAATCGTCAACCTCCCTACCACTGCGTCTAGACTCACCCGTGCCCGCGCGCCCGGGAATGACTTCATGCGCAGGCTGCTGCCGGACAACCCCGAGCTCAAGAGAGCCCGCAGGGTTTTCCTCAACGCTGGGCCGGCCTCCCCCTTCCTGGATGTTGCATAGGGTTGTTCCAGCGAAGATATCATGGCCATCCTCGACGAGCACGGTATCGAGGCTCTGGGCAGGGTCGTCAGGCACACGCAGAATATGTTCTGGTATACGCCCGATCAAGGGCCGGGATAGGATCTGACCCCGCGGGAAATCGTGCCTCACAGGTTTGTGAGACGGAGGGCAATTGAAACACCGCAAGCACCGCAAGCACCGCAAGCACACGAAGCGCACTTGGGTCAAGCGGGCGCAGTTTGATTTCTTTAATGGCATGAGAATATCAATTAGATGTAGCGATCGCATTGTACTGGTATTCCTCGAGCCCTGGCGATCTTACATCGTCCTCGGATCAAGCGATAGTCAGATCTGGATTTTCTGAATGCTCCTACTACTATTCCTTCGGATGAATCTCCAGTATTTACCGGACGAATGCATGCGCAGAGACTACGAAAACCCATAAGCGAAGGCAGGCGTGTGAATGGCCCTTGCAGACTGACGACTACGTTGCCTCCTTAGATCTACTTCGTCCCACAAGGCGGCGTTAATGAGCCTGTGCTTATGATGCCGGAACTGTTGACCGATACACATATGGCCTGCGCTTCTTCGCAGCATTGCTCGGTTGAGTTACCGTCCGTAATTCGAGTGCAGCCCAACACATCCTTATTGAGCCGGTGATCTATTGAGAGAGGAGGACGTCAAGTACGTAGCACTGGCAAATATGAAATGTCACGCCGCCTACCTATATAGACACCCACTTATACCCTTACGCAGCTAGCGCTTGCAAGCCGTACTGGATTACATGCTGTGAGAAGAGGTCGCCCAGAATAATAACAAGCGGGCTCGCGTATTCAACGTCGCTCACTAATGCAATCCCCGCGAACCGACTACTCATTTGCCGGGGACCCAACGCTACCTAACTAGGCTCCATGATACTGATATCCGAACTGAGACCGTATGTGCCTTGAGATCGTTGGTAAATCTTGATTCGTATTGCGGAATTGGAACTGCCCACTACTCCGAGCCGGGGGGAGGGTCAACAGGCTCTTAGTAGAGTTCTCGTCTTGAGGCGCTGAAAAGGGGCTAGAATAGGGGTAACCAGGCGAGACCCTCTAGGAATCCGGAGGTTTCCTCCGGAAAAGTGGGTCCACCTCGAATAGGGGTGGCAAAAGGGCTACGCGTCTTTCTATATTTTTCCATATCTTTCCATTATTTACCTTTTAATTAATAATGGAAAATATGGATTAATAATTAGATAATATGCTTAATAATACGGTTATTTGCGTATATATAAAGTTTAATATCCCCAGGGCTATTATTAAAGTTTTATAACTTAAATTATTATTAATAAATATACTTGATATTTTTTATTTTCTAATCCAGATTTTACCTTATACGTTTTTACATACAAATTTTTCCAGGGTAATATTTACTTTTTTCTATAGGGTAGAATCGATATTGTCGCGTTATAATTTTTACGGGTTATAAGTACCTGATAGTCAGCCTGGATAATACGGCTTAAACCTAACGACCTTGCATAAGTACCTGATAGCTTCCGTTATATACATTAACAACTTTATTCTTTTATATCTTAGCTAAACCTTTACCGATTTATATTATTTCTTTATTTTGAAGATCGTCGAAATCACCTTTACCTGCTGTTAAATTTACAGCTTTATTAGATTACTTTTACCTCCCTATTCGGAAAAGTTTATATAACTTTTCTAATAATTACTTTATCCGAATTTGTTTTTCGAATTTAGTTATTTTTTAAATTTATTTTCGAATTTATCTTTAAATTCTTTATAATTATAGGTATTTCAAGCAAGCTTTACCTGCTTAAAAGTAGTAAAAACCTTAAATTATAGTTTATTCGGATTAAGGTTATATTAATTTGCGAAAGCTTTAATTTAGCCCTTATTTCGGATATAAGGGATAATTTATTTTAATCCGATAATAATAAAGCCTTAGCTACTATACAACTGCTATATAAAAGCGGTTCTTTACACTATATAAAGTTTATTACTAGTTATAAAGAAGCCTGGGAAGTTCTTTATAGCTAATATAGGCCTGAAAGCTTTATAACCGTATAAGAATACAGCCCCCTGTAGCTAAAAAGACTAGGCTAGGACAGGACCCCATATAAATTCTGATAAGAAACTGTCTAACAACAGTCCGCTAATACGACCTACGGGGTTCGTAGCTTAGTAGAACTAATAATTAGTTTAAATATCTAACAATTATATTAGCGACTTACTTAACGCTCGACGGGTTAATAGTTTAATTCCTTTGAAAAACATATTTTCCAAAATAGACTAATTACTTATTACGGGGGTGTTATAAAATTAATCACCTTTGCTATATATTAAATTGTACCAAAAATATATACGCATTAAAATATTTAAAAAGTTAGAAAACCGAATAAATAATTAAAGAAAACCGAATAAATAAATTTAAAATTGCGCAAAAATAACGCGTATAAAAAAGTTACACTGTTAAAAAATAAGGTAATAAAATTAAAAATAAAATCGTCGGAAATTATAAAAGTTACGTTTTAAACTTTTTATTTTTATACGTATTATGCTGCCTAATTATAAGGGAAATTATAATAAGGCTTTTCCCCTTAACCTTAACTAAATAAAGCTTAGCCAAAAACGTTATTATTAAACTTAGCTAAGTACGGGTAGTTATTATTAAGTAAAGAAATCCTGTATAAAAATCCGGTCGTACGGGAAAATAACGCGGTAACCTTAAGAACTAAGACCTTTAAGGAGGGGAGTAATTGTAAAAATATAACCCTTTGTAGTTAAGAAAACTAGGCTAGGACAGGACCCTATATAAATCCTAATAAGAAACTATCCAATAACAGTCGCTAATACGACTTACGGGGTTCGTAGCTTAGTAGAGCTAATAATTAGTCTGAATATCTAACAAACCGAATTCCTTATATTAAAGAAATTTTTCAACTTTTCCTTCGAAAACTTTAAGTCTATAGAAAAATACCTGAATAAGGTTAAGTCTTTAACTAACGAGTTAAAGACTAAAAACCTAGAATTACCCGATAAGGTAATTATAACCTGGGTTTTAAATTCGTTAACAAACGACTTTAAAACCTTTGTACAGAATATCACCTAATCCCTTCGACAGGATTCTAAATCCTATACCTCTGAAACACTCTTTTCTTCACTGATCGATAAAGCAAAAGGTTAGAAGAAAAAAGGGCAGCTGTTAACCCTGAAAGAGAAAAATAACTGGAAGAAAAAGAGGAATAAAAAACGTTGTTCCTACTGCAAAATCCTCGGTTATACAGAAAAGGACTGCTACTTCCTGCATCCCGACAAGGCTCCTTCGAACTGGAAAAATCCTAGCAACAAAATAGGCAAAAAACCAGGAGCCGGAAGGCAAAAGGGGAAGCCAGAAGTAGAGAAAAAGGATAAATCAACCCCTACTTCCTCGAAACATGAAAAAAGGGAGGCTAACGAGGTCGCCTTTATAAGTCAACTTATCGACACCGATAATAAAGACCAACAGGTTAATATAATCTAAAAAACGGCTTCGAAAGTTATTAATTCAGGCAAAAAGCGTTTAAATACAGCTTTAAACGATTTCGAAAACTTTTCTCTTTCCAACCAGGAACTATATATTTCCTGCCCTACTCCTAAAGGGGGTATAGATATAAATATAGATATGCAGGATAACAACGAGCTTAACGTAAGTTAACAACCCTTATATAACTCTTTGAATATAACTAATAATCGATTAGTTTATTTAAAATCAAAAAGGAAGAAAAGAAACAGCTATAATATAATCCATCTTATAGCTGATAATAGTACTACACTTTATACCATAACTAATAAAATTTTCTTTTTTAATTTAAAACGAATAAATAAAATCGTTAAATGGGATAAAGCTAATACTTTTACAGTTAAAAGAGTTGGCGATTTAAAACTTAAATATATAAATTTAAACCAAAATTATATAATAAAAAGGGTTTATTATATCCCTGAATTAAGAATTAACTTTTTTTCTATAAGCCGATTAAAAAGCTTTTATACCTTAATAAATAAATATATAAGTATAAAGCTTTTTAATAAAGTTACTTTTCAATTTATAATTAAAGAATATCAAAGAAACGGGCTATATCATATACCTTTCCATACTGAATATAATACAGAAAATCAAGAGACTATATTAGTCTTAAGTAATAAAGCTATAGAAAATAACCAGCTAATAACATGGCATAATAGGTTAGGCCATATATCTTTAAAACCGCTAGCTGAATTCTTAGTTAGAAATAACATAAAGATTTTTAAACAGGACTTTACATACTTTAAAAGCTGGAAATACGAGATATGCTTTTAAACTAAAAATAACAAAAAAATAAATAAAATATTTAATAACGATAAAGAATATAAAGTAAACGAAAGAATTCATAGTAATATAGGCGGTCTACCATTAAATACATATAATAAAAATAAATATTATATAACCTTCCTTAATAAATCAAGCAGATACCTCGAAGTTAAGTTGTTAATTTCGAAATTAAAAGCTTTAAAAGCTTTTAACAGCTTTAAGTTACAGGTTAAAAACCAAACTGGTTATAAAATTAAAAAATTCTTTAGTAATAACGGGACCGAATATATAAATAACCGTTTCGAAATATACCTTAAGAAATACGGTATATTACATAATACGACCCTTATATATACTAAAAACCTAAATAGTTTAATCGAATGAATAAATTTTACTTTATTAAAATAAAATCAGGGCGTTTTTTATAAAGTCAGGATTATCCCAATACTTATGCCCTCGTTTTAACGTAATGAGCTTACGAACGGAGTGGACGAGGGTTATTGTGTCGAAAATTTGTTTCCTTTGGAGCCGATTACCGTATTTAGATTTTGGCACGTCCCAAATAGGAAGGTTTTGGCAACACCTGCCGGAACACTACCGCTACCTAGCTAACCCGCAGGGGAGGGTGGGGAAGCACCCCAGCCTAAAACGTACGACTAACGCTGTTAAAACGAGGGCATATTATGCTTGCCGCGGTAACGCGGTAGCTGTCAGCTAGCCACTGCACCAAAAGACTGGATTGATAAGTGCACTCTTATCGGGCTACTTATCTGACAGTAGCCTTACGTAGGGTGATATTACGACCTAACGGAGGGGAGGACTCGGAAACGGTCCCAGTGGGCCGAAACAGGACCTAAGTGGGTTAAATCACGTAATCGGAAGTGTTTAGTAAAAATGAAGCTAAGTACCGTTAAACACCTTTCGCCACTATTTAATAACGATTAAATTAAGCAGTAATAAGCTATAATAAGTTAAAAAGAATATATACGTTTATTAATTCCGTAAGTCCAGATAATACCAGCTTGCAATATAATTTAGTTACTTAAGATATTTTTGGTATTATTAAACGTAATTAAGTTATTTTCGTTATTTAGATTTTACAATATAATTGCTAACATAAACCGTACGACTTAGTTTAATAATTAATTAATTAATTTAGCCGTTATACGTTATAAGCTTTTATTTAATAATATTATTAAACTTTAAATAATTATCCGAATTGTTAAAATGGCCTTTAACATTAAAGAAAGTACTGTTAATTAGCAACTTTAAAATAAGCTTAAAAAACTAGAGGCGGAAATTTTGCAATTTAAAAAAACGGCTAAAAAGGATTTTAATATTTCGAAGGTTAAAACCAAGAAACCTTAACTTTATAATGGAAAAACTAATATTTAAAGTTTCCTTACTTAAGTACAAGTATACTTACGGTTCCTGGCCCTCGACGACCCTAAGGATAAGATTTTTGCTGTCGCAGCGTTCCTTACTAAGAACGCGTTTAACTAC
This sequence comes from Monosporascus sp. CRB-8-3, assembly GCA_004155055.1. Classification (NCBI taxonomy): domain Eukaryota; kingdom Fungi; phylum Ascomycota; class Sordariomycetes; order Xylariales; genus Monosporascus; species Monosporascus sp. CRB-8-3. The sequence goes on from QJNZ01000381.1 coordinate 27,230, forward strand.
TTTAAATTAACCATAAAGGATTACCTAAAAAATATAAAGAACGACATAGAAATATTTACTAAGGAACTTTTCGCTAATTATTCCAATTTTGAAAAAAAGTTAAAAGCCAATTTTAACAATTCCGATAAGGAATATATTGCCGTACAGAAAATTTTACAATTACGATAAAAAAAATTAACGTTTAAATACGTAATAAAGTTCCGAAACCTAATAACCAAAGTAAAATAAATAAACGAAAAGGATAATACTTTAATTAACGTATTTTATAAAAGGTTAAAGGACAACGTTAAAAACAAGGTAATTAAATTAAAATAACCAATTTCCTTAAGCAAATATATTACCGAAACAATGAAAATCGATAACCGATAATTCGAAAAACGATAAAAAAAAAATTAATATACCTTACGATATAAGTTTAACCAAGCTAACCGAAAAGGTAAACGCGTTACACCTTTTACCTTTTACGGGACCCAACCAGGCCTTATAAAAATCGGGGCGGTTTAATAACGAAATTAATCCCAGTTTAAATATTATAATTATAACAAAATAAAATATAAGGCCTTTTAATACAAGGTACCTAAAAAATTTAAATAAAATAATTAAACCCCAGTATCCGAAAAATAATAATAAAATAATAAAAAATTAATTAATATAATTTAATTACGGTATACGGTAACATAATAACATAAAAATTATTTAAGGTAAAAAGCTCTTATTAAAGAAAAGTTATTTACCTAATTTTAATAAAGGAAACAATAAAAAAAACAGAATTAATTAACTTTGCGGGAATAGTTATAAGAACATTATAAATAAAAGGAGAACTTATATTTAAGGGAATTAGAACGATATATAAAGGTTTACGTTATTTACTGCTACAAAATTAAATATTATTTTTACTAGGAATAAAAAAAAGTAATTTATTAATACATAATTCGAATATATTAATAAAAGTTTAATTTTAAATAATAAAAAGGAATTAATAAAAATAACTAATAGTAATACCGGTACTTACGATTATTTGTAGAAAAAAACGAAATCGATTAATAGGTAATACGGTAAAGTTAGTTACCCGGAGAGTTATATTTATAAAAAAACCCCTTTTGTTATTTCGGGTAATATAATTATTAAACGGTAAAGGAGTTAATTTAGAGAATAGTAGAAAAATACTACCAGCAAGCTATTACCAATTTAGGTATTTAGTTAATCTTTATTACTGATTTAAAGGATAAGAAAGTAATTAAGGAAAAAATTAAAAGTTTTACTAAAAAAAGTTAATAGGATTTAAAAGACGAAAAAAAATATAACGATTAATGGGAAAACGAAAATTCATAAATAATATTACTAGATAAAGAAATAATCGAAACCTTTACGGAATAAACTTACGAACAATTAAATATACGATAATAACTTAAATAGTTATAAAAATAAGTGATGTAAATAAAAAGATAATTAAAAAAATTTCGGGTACGGAACGACCGGAACGAAAAAATATTGCGAGAATTTTTATAACTTTTAAAAAAATAACGTTATTTGTAAAAAAGTTACAGGCGGGCGAAGAAAAAAAGGTTAAATTATAACATTTTAAAAAGGCTTTAAACGTAACGTTTGGAGCCATTGGCGATAATGCTATTATTATACGAATACGGATTAAAAAAAACTGATATACCGTAATAATAGATTACGGAGTAATAATTGTTAATTATATTAATCCGGAGATAATAAATTAATTAAAGCTATTATGGAAGGAAAAAAGTTACCTTTATAAGGTCGAAAATGCTGAAAGTTAAAAATTCGCCTATAACGACGGATAGGTTAAACGCAAAATCGATTACCTTAAGATTTTTATTAAAGGAAGAAAATAAATTATTAATTTCGACATTATTTTATTAAATAAATACGATATAATCCTAGGAAAGCCATAGTTACGTTAATATAACCCTTTAATTAATTAGGAAATTAATTAAGTAAGTTTCCGTTTATTTCCTAATACGAAACAAAATACGGACGATACAAGATCTTAATATTCGATCGATAAGGACGATGAATATAAATATAAGGATACGATAAAAACCTTATTACTTAAGAAGATAAAATATATTTAGAATAAAGGGTATAATAAAAGAATACGGCGCGTTATCGTAAACCTTAGGGTACGATTTTAATAGATAAACGACAACTTATAAGTACAACTCGAGAAATTATTAAAGTAGATAGCGAAGGTATTATTATAATATTATAAATATAAGAAGTTTTTAAAAAAAAAGCTTAATATAAAATTATTATAATATAGCGAATGAGATTATGAAATAGTTTTCAAAAATGGTAAAATAACTGTTTTTTACTTTATTTACAACTTGAACGAAGTAAAGTTATACGTTTTTCGCGATTATTTAAAAGATAAATTACGGAAAAAACATATATAACGTTTTAAGTTACCAGCAGGATACCCGATATTTTTCGTTTTACGAAAAAACGGGAAGTTACGTTTTGTTATTAATTACTAACAACTTAACGATATTACCGTTAAGGATAAAATACCGTTACCTTTGATTACCGAAATTAAGGACCGATTACGGGACGCCAAATGGTTTATAGCTTTAGATTTATAAGAAGGGTATAATTAAATTCGAATTAAACCAGGAAATAAATAAAAAATAATTTTTAAAACAAAATACGGATTATTCGAATATTTTATTATGCTTTTCGGATTTACGAACGTACTAGCAACTTTTTAACGGATAATTAATTACGTACTTTAAAAGTACCTTAATATCTTTATTATATATTACCTTAACGATATCCTTATTTATTTAAAAACGGAAAAGGAATATATAAAATACGTTTATAAGGTTTTATAAGTTTTATAAAACGTTAATTTTTTAGTTAACGTAGAAAAAAGCATTTTTTATACTTAAAAAGTTAAATATTTAAGATATATTATTACCTTAAGATATATTATAATAAATCTTAAAAAGATTATTATAATCCAAGATTGAAAAATACTTATTAATATTACTAAGGTACAAGCATTTTTTGGATTCGTTAATTACTACCGACGATTTATACGACATTTTAACAAAATCGTAATACCTTTAACAGAATTTATTAAGGAAAGTTAACGATTTATATAGGCCCTAACGGTAGAAAAAGTTTTTTAACGGCTTAAGGACGCCCTTACTAGTAAACCTGTTTTGATAATATATAACCTAAATAAATTAGTGGAATTAGAAACCGACGTTTTAAATTTTACTTTAAAAGCGGTAATTTGCTAACGAGATAATAAAAGGAGATTATACCTTATTGCTTTTTATTCCTACAAATTACATAGTACCGAACTTAATTACCTTATTTACGATAAAAAGTTTTTAATTATCGTTAAGGTTTTTAAGGAATTTAAATATTACCTTAAAGAAAACTAGCACTAAGTAAAAGTATATATAAATTATAAGAATATCTTTTATTTCGCAATTACGAAAGAATTAATCGGATAACAACTACGTTATGCAGAATATTTTTTAAAATTCGATTACGTTATTATTTATCGTAAAGGATTAAAAAATAATAAAGCAGATATTTTTAACAGATAATTAGGTTTAGAGGATTTTAAAGTAAAAATATAATAAACCGTATTCGATTGGACGCTAAAGGGATACTTATAATAACGATATATTAATATTATTAAAATACTTATACCAGATATATATAAAGAAATATAATAATATTATAATAACTTACTTGAAAATTAAAGGATAAATAAAGTTTATGTACTAAAAAAATACCAAGAAAATTTAATACGAAAAATATACGAATATTAACTATACGGACATCCAGGAATTTATAAAACTTTAGAATATTTATAACGGATATATTTTTTTTAAGATGAAATTAACTATATAGAAAATTATATAATAATATAATATCTGCGTTAAAGCAAAAACTAAACGATATAAACTATACGGAAAATTATAATTATTACCAGTTACTAAGCAACTATAGGATTTAGTTACATTTAACTTTATTATAAAACTTTTATTATTAAAAAACCTAATTACGGATATATATTGAATTGGGTCGGGGAGACTTAGTCCTGATCAGTAGGTATCCGATAAGAAGGTCACGGGCGTGCGCATGGTGGGAGCAATATGCAAGACAACGCAAATCTGTATTGATCGGTGTTGAGACCGTAGAAAGTGAGTGTCGACGATGATGAACAACAACGGGGTTGCGCCCGAAGGAAAAGAGCTCCTAGAAATACCCTCAGAGCTAAGTGGGACTGATCAACTAGTCCTGAAGCTAAGTCTCTGAACCCTGCACCATTTTAATATTATAACAGCATTTTTGTAATCGTTAATCGATTTACAAATTTTTTTTATTTTTTACTTTATAATAAGAATACGGATGCCGAATAAATGGTATATATTTTTTTTCGACATATATGTAGTATATATAAATTACTAGCAGAAATTATTTTAAATAAAAGTATAACTTTTACTTTAAAGTTTTAGCAAAACTTAATAATGTAATTCGGCTTAAATTATAAATTATTAAACGTTTTTAAATTATAAATAGATAAATAAACGGAAAGAATTAACTAAACGTTAGAAATATACTTACGATATTATATTAATTATTAGCAAAATAATTGGGTTAAGAAATTATTTATCGTATAATTAGCTTATAATACCAGTTATTATAATAATATCGAAATAACTTTAGCAATTACTAACTTTAGTTTTACCTTAGAAGTTTATAAAAAATACGAAAAAAAGGATTAATTAATATTAAAGTAATTTTTACCTTAGAATAACTTAAATAATTATACCAAAAAATGAAAATAGAACTTTAATTCGTACGTAAATAAATAAATAAATATTATAATTAGAAAAGGTTAAGAGGATTAACTTTTTCGGAGGGAGAAATAGTTTTTTTAGTTATTAAAAACGTTAAAACGAAACGACTTAACAAAAAATTCGATTTTAAATATATCGGCCCGTATAAGATCGTTAAGAGAATTTCAGAAAATAATTACTAATTAAAATTTTTATTTAAGGTTAAATTTTACCTAATTTTTTATGTTTTTTTATTTAAGTTAGCAGCAGATATTATTATAATGCATACGGTATAAGACGATATGGAGGCGGAGGAAAAAGGAAAGATATACGAAGTTAAAAAAATATTTAATATACGAAAAGAAAAAGGATTTACTTAATACTTGATTAAATGGAAAAATTACTTAAATTTCGAAAATACCTAGGAATTATTAAAAAACCTTATTGGTGCTTAACGCCTATTGAAGAATTTTTATTAATAACGCCGGATTTATTAGGGTTAAAGATGTTTTAATTTACGTTATTAAGGGACGGCCAGTCGGTCGTCTTAGGAATGGATTAGTTGTTTAAACTAGAGGCTTAGGTAGCAGCCGATGCGTTTGCCGCCTTTAACCGTTCCTGTTCCTTTAATTCCTTTAAGGACTGTAATTCCCGTTGCATTATTTTTATATTTTTGGAACGATGGAAGGCTTTTTGTTTATATAACCGGATTAGCTGCGTAATAGCTTTATTTATTTGTTGTTAATAACGTTTTATTTTTTTTAATGGCGTTTTTCAAATTCCAGGAAACGTTTTTCCGTAAGCACTTTTTCTTTTTTTAACCGTTAGTTTTTTGCGCGAATATTTTTTAAAGACGAAAAAGGAACGCCGTTTTTATCGTAAGGATAACCGCGTTAAATACAGACCTTATATTTGGAAATATCCTTTATTATTTCGTATTTCCAATTTTTGTTAAAGTATAAAAAATAAGGTATAATTTCGAAATTAAATTTGTTAAAAATTAAAAGAAGATTTTTGTAACGAACGGTAAAAAAAGAAGTTAATTTGGATAACTTAATAATATAACTGGATATGTTAAAGGTTAAAAAGGAAGAACTTACCCGAGGGATAATCTTAGGGATAAGATTTTGGAAAAGGGGGAAATCGTGTTACGACTTGACGGAGGGGAGGATTCGGAAACGGTTTTAATAAGCCGAAATAGGACTTAAATAGGTTAAATTACGTAATCGGAAATGCTTAGTAAAAATAAAGCTGAATATTGCTAAATACTTTTCGTTACTGTTTAATAACGATTAAGTTAAGTAGTAATAAGCTATAATAAGTTAAGAAAGATATATATGTTTATTAGTTCCGTAGGTTTAGATAATACTAGTTTGCAATATAATTTGGTTACTTAAGATATTCTTAGTATTACTAGACGTGATTAAGTTATTTTCGTTATTTAGATCTTATAATATAACTGCTAATATAAACCGTACGATTTGGTTTAATAGTTAGTTAATTAACTTAGCTGTTATAGGTAAAGCTTTATTAATTACGATATATATATATAACCGTACACCCCATAAATCCCTAGACTATAAAATACCTTTTTAAAGTTTATTACGGCTATAAGCCTTATATAAACCATATATATACGTAAGGATTTATAATATATTATAACATTAATAAATATAAGCATAAGCTTAATCCCCGTACGAATAAAGAGGTAATTATAGATTATGGTACGTAAAATCACCATTATAAAATATGGAATTTAAATAATAAAAAGCTTATATAGTCCCGGGATATTAATATACTCGAAAATCACTTTATTAGTAATAATAACAAGGTTATAATCGAAAAAAGGGGCCAAATTAAGACTGAAATAGGGGCTATATTACACCCTGATAATTTCAGCCCAAATAGGTTACCTAATGATATATATAGCCCTAAAAAAACTGCAGAAGCTTTAGAAACTTCAGAAACAAAAGATATAGCTGAAGAAAGCTACCCTACACTACCCTCGTTACAGGGTAGCCTAGTTTCAAAACAACACCCCTATAACCAAAATAAAGAGGCAAGCAGCTAAAATCAACCAATACAACCCACTTCCCAGTCGATTTCAGCTGTAAATCAATTAATTTCAGCTATAAATAATAAATTGCTAGCTGATTTAGCTGATAATTTTAATTATAAAAGTATAAAAAATGTGGAAAATCTAAAAAGAAGATATAATACTAAAGCAGCAGCCAGAAATAGTGGTAATATAAATCCTATAAATCTAACCCCTATAATAACGACTACACAGTCGTTTCCAAGGTCTAATAAAAGACCTAATAATAATATATCTACTGATAATAACAGTGGAAATAAAAGGTAACGCATAGAAAACGAACTAGTCTAAAACTGTATAAAAGTAAATACAGATAATATTCTATATACAGTTAAAGATACGTTATTATCAAATCAGTTATTAGCTTTTAAACGAAAAGATAAAGCTGATTTCGTATTAACAGCTTCAACTACAGAACCCAACACTTTTAAACAAACTTTATTAAGTGATAATAAAGACTTTTAGCTAGCAGTTTGCAAAGCTGAAATAAAAGAACTAAAACGTTAAAATACCTATACTATAACTGATTTACTACCAGGAAAAAAGATTATAAGGTTCCGTTAGTTATTTAAATCCAAAGCTATAACGGATATAAATTTTATTAAATCTAACTAGGTAGTTAATAAAAAAAAGGATAAAAGATTTAAAGCTAGATTTATCGTACAAGGTTTTAATTAACAATTAAGTATAGACTACCTCGAAACCTTTTTAATAACAGCTAAACTAAAAACCTGGCATTTATTATTAATAATAGCTATTAATAAAGGCTGGTATATTATATAATTTAACGTATAAAACGCTTTCGTTTACTTTAGTATAAATATAGAGATATATATTAAATTGCCCTAAGTGTAACGGCTAGGCTAGTTAACTAACTATTAAACCAAGTCGTACGGTTTATGTTAACAATCATATTACGGGATCTAAGCAATAAAGATAACTTAATTACGTTTGGTAATACCAAAGGTATCTTAGATAACTAAGTTATATTACAAACTATCATTATTTAAGCTATAAAATTAATAAGCGTATATATCTTTTATAAAAACCTGGATTTCCCATAGATCTTATCGTCCTTTTAAATCCAAAAAATATTGGATCTATATAAATTCAATTAGATCTTTCGAATAGAAAAGATTTAATTTACGTAACTTAACCTATTTAAGTCCTGTTTCGGTCCGTTAGGACCGTTTCCGAGATTTCCCCTTTATTAAGTCGTAATACGATTTTTTTTCTTTTAGGATTTTTGCCCTTAAAGATTTTTTTTCTTAATAAGTTAATTTTTTATTATAAGTAGTCATATCGCTAATCGTAAATCCCGTAGTCGTTTAAATTAAAAGGAAAATTTTAAATTTTTAGCTGTTTATATTATTAAATTTGGTTTTGAAATAATGCTTTATATACCATATTTTAAAAAAGGAACAAAATGTTAGATAATAAAAAAGATTCGCCGTTACAGCGAATATATTAAATATCGTTATTGTTATAACGGGTCCGGTATTTTTATTAACTTTTTTCGTCGTATTAAAAAAAAGAAAAATTGTTTGGACCGTAATAAAACTGTAACGGAAAAAATTTTATTACGTTTTTAACATAAGTTAAAAAAAGATTTTGTACGTAAATAACGTGATATTAACGAGATTATTAATCGTTTTTTTCGCCTTTACCGTTAGAAATGGTTTTTTTACGTTTAAAAAATAAAAATTATCAGCCGTAGTCTTTAATTTATAGATAAGTTAGAAGAATAAGAATAGTTAAAGGCGAATACGTTACCCTTTGTTTAAGTTTTTATCTTAAACAATTAATTTATTCCTAAAACGATTAACTGGCCACCTTTAAACGGTATAAACTGGAATATTTTTAACTTTAACGGCTCCGATATTATTAATAAAAAATTTTTAATAAACGCTAAGCATTAGTAAAGTTTTTAACGGGTTCTCAGGTATTTTCGGAATTTAAATAATTTTTTTATTTAATTAAATATTAAATAAATCCTTTTTCTTTTCGTATATCAAAAATTTTTTCCGTTTTATAAATTGGTATATTCTTTTCTGCCTTTTTTTCGTATCCAGCGTTAACTTTAATAATACCTATTACTAATTCGAATAAAGAAATATAAAAAACTAAATAAAATTTAACCTTAGGTAATAATTCTAATTAATAATTATTTTCTAAAATTTTCTTAGCGATTTTATATAGGCCGATATATTTAAAATCGAGTTTTTAGTTTAAACATTTAATCTTAATATTTTTGGTAACTAAATAAATCATTTCCCTTTCCGAAAAAGTTAATCCTTTTAATCTTTTTTAATTATAATATTTATTTATTTATTTATATATAAATTAAAGTTTTATTTTTATTTTTTAATATAATTACTTAAATTATTTTAAGATAAAAATTATTTTTATATTAATTAATTTTTCCTTTTGTATTTTTTTATAAATTTCTGGGGTAAAACTAAAGTTAGTAATTATTAAAATTATTTTAATATTATTATAGTAGTTGGTGTTATAAGTTACTTATGCGATAAATAATTTTTTAACCTAATTATTCTGCTTATAATTAATATAACATTATAAATATGTTTTTAACGTTTAATTAATTTTTTTCGTTTATTTATCTATTTATAATTTTGTAAGAATACAGCCCCCTGTAGCCAAGAAGACTAGGCTAGGACAGGACCCTATATAAATCCTGATAAGAAGCTGTCCAACAACAGTCGCTGATACGACCTAAGAGGGGTTCGTGGCTCAGTGAGCTAACAATTGGTCTTGAATATCTGACAAATTTAAAAACGTTTAATAATTTGTAATTTAAATTAAATTATATTATTAAATTTTACCAAAATTTTACAATGAAAATTACGCTTTTATTTAAAATGATTTTTATTAATAATCCGTGTATGTTATATATATATCGAAAAAAAATATATATTATTTATTCGGCGTTTATATTTTTATTATAAGGTAAAAAATAAGAAAATTTTATAAATTGGTTAACGATTATAAAGATATTATCGTAATATATACCCGTAGTTAGGTTTTTTAATAAAGGAAATTTCGTAATAAAGTTACATATAATCGAATTTTATAATTACTTAACAACTGGTAATAATTATAATTTTTTATATAATTTATATTATTTGGCCTTTACTTTAACGTAAATATTATATTATTATATAATTTTTTATATAATTAATTTTATTTTAAGAAAATAATATATTTATCCTAAACGTTTTAAAGTCTTATAAATTTTTATATATCCGTATAGTTAATATTTATATATTTTTTATATTAAGTTTTCTTAATATTTTCTTAATACGTAAATTTTATTTATTTTTTAATTTTTAAGTAAATTATCATAATATTATTATATTTCCTTATACATATTTAATATAAATATTCTGATAATATTAATATATCGTTATTATAAATATCCTTCTAATATTTAATTAAATATAGTTTATTATATTTTTACTTTAAAATCCTTTAAATTTAATTATTTATTAAAAATATCTGCTTTATTATTTTTTCATCCTTTACGATAAATGATAATATAGTCGAATTTTAAAAAATATTTTACGTAATGTAATTATTATCTAATTAGCTTTTTAGTAATTACGAAATAAAAAATGTTTTTATAATTTATATATATTTTTATCTAGTATTAATTTTTTTTAAGGTAATATTTGAATTTTTTAAAAGCTTTAATAATAACTAAGAATTCTTTGTTATAAATGGGGTAATTAAGCTTAGTATTATATAGTTTATAAAAATAAAAGGTGATAAGATATAGTTTTCCTTCGTTATTTTGTTAGTAAATTACCGTTTTTAAGGTAAAATCTAAAGCGTTAGTTTTAAATTTTACTGGTTTGTTAAAATTATATATTATTAAAACGGGTTTATTAATAAAAACGTCTTTAAATTATTAAAAAACTTTTTCCACGGCTAAAACCTATATAAATCGTCGGTTTTTTTAATAAATTTTGTTAATAATATTATAATTTCATTAAAATATCGTATAAATCGTTGGTAATAATTAACGAATCCAAAAAACGTTTATACCTCCGTAACATTAATAAATATTTTCCAGTTTTCGATTATAAAAATTTTCTTAAAATCCATTTTAATATATTCTGGAATAATAATATATTTTAGGTATTTAACTTTTTAAACGTAAAAAATATTTTTTTTTTTACGTTAACTAAAAAATTAACATCTTACAAAGCTTATAAAATTTTATAAACGTATTTTATATATTCCTTTTTTGTTTTTAAGTAAATAAAAGTATCGTTAAAATAACATATAATAAAAATATTAAGGTACTTTCGGAATACATAATTAATTATCCGTTAGAAAATTACTAATACGTTCGTAAATCTAAAAGGTATAACAAAATATTTAAACAATCCCTATTTCGTTTTAAAAATTATTTTTTATCCGTTCCCGGGTTTAATTTAAATCTAGTTATATTTTTCTCTCAGGTCTAAGGTTATAAATTATTTAACATCTTATAATCGGTTTTTAATTTCGATAATTAAAGGTAATAATATTCTATCTTTAACGGTAATATCGTTAAATTGTCGGTAATTAATAACAAATCGTAATTTCCCGTTTTTTCATAAGACAAAAAATATCAGATATTTTATTAACGATTTAAAATATCGTATATATCCTTTTCGTAACTTATCTTTTAAGTAATTACGGAAAACGTATAATTCCGTTTTGTTTAAGTTATAAATAGGATAAAAAACGGTTATCTTGCTATTTTTAAAAACTATTTTATAATCCCATTCGTTATATTATAATAATTTCGTATCGAACTTTTTTTAAAAAAACTTTTTATACTTATAATATTATAATAATACTTTTATTATTTACTTTGGCGGTTTCTTAAGTTATATTCGTAAATCGTTATTTATTTATCGAAATTGTATTTTAAAATTCGTAATAACGTACTATATTTTTTTATTATATCTTTTATTTTAAATATATTTTATCTTTTTAGGTAATAAAATTTTTATCGTATCTTTATACTTATATTTATTATTTTTATTAATTAAATATTAAAATCTCGTATCGTTTATATCTTATTTTATATTAAAAAATTAGCGGAAATTTACTTAATTAATTTCCTAATTAATTAAAGGATTATATTAATATAACCATAATTTTCCTAGAATTATATCGTATTTATTTAATAAAATAATATCGAAATTAATAGCTTGTTTTTTTCCTTTAACAAAAATCTTAAAGTAATTAATTTTATATTTAACCTATTTATTGTTATAGGTAAATCTCTAACCTTTGGCATTTTCGACTTTATAAAAATAATTTTTTTTTATAATAACCTTAATTAATTTATTACCTCCGGATTAATATAATTTACAATTATTATTCCGTAATCCATTATTACGGTATACCAGTTCTTTTTAATCCGTACTTATATAATAATAACATTATCGCTAGTAACTCCGATTATTGCGTTTAAAGCCTTTTTAAAATATTATAATCTAACCTTTTTTTTTTTTACCTACCTATAGCTTTTTTATAAATGGCGTTATTCTTTTAAAATTTATAAAAAATTTTATAATATCTTTTTATCCCAATTATTCTATACTCGAAACTTTTTTAATTATTTTTTTATACGTATTACTTATTCTTGCAATTATTTAAATTACTATCATATATCTAATTATTCGTAAATTTACTTTACAAAAATCTCGATCGTCTCTTTATCGGGTAATATTATCCACGAATTATCGTTTTCCTATTAGTTATTATATTCTTTCTCGTTTTCTAAATCCTACTATCCTTTTTTAATAAAACTTTTAATTTTTTTTTAATTGATTTTCTATTTTCTAAATCGGTAATAAAAACTAGCTAAATACTTAAATCGGTAATAACTTATTAACACTATCTTTTTACTATTTTTTAAATTAATTTTTTTTTATTTAATAATCGTATTATCCAAAATAACAAAAAAAATCCTTTTATAAGCATAATTTTCTTAATAACTAGTTTTACAAAGCTATTTTTTAATTAATCTTATTTCTGTTTATAAATAACCGTAAATATCGGTATTATTATTAATCATTTTTATTAATTTTTTATTATTATTTAAAATTAAACCTTTATTAATATATCCGAATTATACGCTAATAAATTGCTTTTTTTTATTTTTAATAAAACTAACATCTAAGTTTATTACAATAAATAACGTAAATTTTTATATATCGCTTTAATTCTCCTGGACATAGGTTTTCCCTTTATTTATAATATTCTTATAATTATCTTTACAAAGCTAATTAATTTTACTTTTTTTATTACCTTTTTTATTAGGATTAAGTAAATAATTTTTTTTTAATAAAAACTTTTTACCTTCAATAGTCCTTATATTATTATACTGCCGTATATTACAATTAAAATATATTAATTAATTTTTTATTATCCTTTTCGTTTTATTATTACTTTTCGGATATAAAGGTCCAGTTATTTTATTAAGGTTTCCTAAGTACTTTATATTAAAAAACCTTATATCTTATTTTATTACAGTTATAACATTTAAACTAAGTTTAACTTTATTACCGGACCGCCCCGATTTCTATAAGATTTAATTAAGTCTCGTAAAAAGTAAAAAACGTAATACGCTTATTTCCTTAACTAAACTTATTAAACTTATGCCGTAAAATATATTAACCCTTTTTTTTATCATTTCTCGAATTATCGATTATTAATTTTTACTACTTCGGTAATATACTTACTTAGGGAAATTAATTGTTTTAATTTAATTACCTCATCCTTAATATTATCTTTTAATCCTTTATAAAATACGTTAATTAAGATATTATCCTTTTCGTTTATTTATCCTACCTTAATTATTAAGTTCCGAAATTCTATTACGTATTTAAACGCTGGTTTTTTTTATTATAATTATAAAATTTTTTATACGGTAATACGTTTTTTATCGGGGTTATCGAAGTTAGCCTTTAATTTTTCCTTAAAGTTAAAATAATAAGCGAAAAGTTTTTTAATAAATATTTTCTTATCGTTTTCCATATTCTTCAGGTAATCCCTTATAATTAATTCGAACCAGTTAAACGCGTCTCCGGTAAAGAACGTTACAACGGTAAAAATCTTATTTTCCGGGTTATCGAAAACTAAAAATCATAGGTATATTCGTGCTTAAATAAAGAAACTCTAAATATCGGTTTTCTTATCGTAAAATTAAAGCTTTTTAACCTTAACCTTTAAAATGCTAAAAAAAATTTTAACTATTTTTTTAAATCGTAAAACTTCTACCTTTAATTCCTTAAATTTATCCTGAAGTTACTAGCTAACGGTACTTTTCTCGGTATTAAAGGTTATTTTAACAATTCGAATAATTACTTAAAATCTAATAATATTACTAAACAAAAATTTATACTATATAACGGCTAAATTAATTAACTAATTATTAAACCAAATCGTACGGTTTATATTAGTAGTTATATTACGGAATTTAAAAAATAAAGATAACTTAGTTACGTTTAATAATACTAAGGGTATTTTAAGTAATTAAATTATATTACAAGCTGTCGTTATCTAAACTATAAAACTAATAAGCGTATATATCTTTTATGAAAACCTAGATCTCCTATAAATTTTATCGTTTTCCCAGATCTAAAGAACATTAGATCTATATGGATTTAATTAAATCTTTCGAACAGAAAAGATTTAATTTACGTGACTTAACCCACTTAGGTCCTGTTTCGGTCCGTTAGAACCGTTTCCGAAACCTCCCCTCTGTTAGGTCGTAACACTAAGGCTTTTATCTAGAAGCCTAAATTAAAAATAAGGTGGCTAAATTAAATAAAGCTTTATATAGTTTAAAGCAATTACCTAGGCTATAATATAAATATTTCGCCAATATATTAATAAAGCATAGATTTATTACTTTTCCATACGATAAAAATGTATTTATAAATAAAAAAAACCCAGACTATAATAATATATCATATAAATAATATATTAATAATAAATCCGTTTATTAAAACTATAAATTCATTAGTAAACGAATTATTTAAAGTTATAAAATTAAATCGTATAAGTCCAATAACTATTTATTTAGGTAATAAAATTGATATAAACCGTAATAATAAAACGATAAAAATATACCAAACTAAATATATTAAAAAGTTTTTAAATAAATATAATATTCGGAATAATCCAGATATAAAACCAGGAAATACCCCTTTAACTAATAGTATTAAATTGGTTGAAAATAACTTTACAGCTTTAAAAAAATATAAACGAATATTAGAAATAAATAAGCTCTTTATTATATTTAACTTTAAAAACTAGACCTGATATAACCTTTACGGTTTATATATGCGCTAAATTTATATCAAATCCTAACTTAGACCACTTTAAAAAATTAAATAAAATATAAAGTTATTTATTAAAATATCCTAATAAAGGGCTATTATATAACTATAATGGTAATCTTGAATTAAAAATATATACCGATTCAAACTGGGGTAACGATATAAATAGCCGAAAATTAACTTTAAGCTATATAACTTGCTTAGGGGATATACGGGTTAATAACCCTATTAACTGGACTTTACAGTTACAGAAAATAGTAACTTTAAGCACTTGCGAAGCTGAATATATGGTTTTAAAAGACGTTATAAAAGAAGCTATATATTTAAGTAATATGTTTTATTATTTAAATAACCATTTAAACCTAGGATATACAACTAAGCTTCCAGGAGTTTTAGTTAATAACGAAGCTGCAAAGACATTATTAAAAAATCCTGAATTTTATACACGGTTTAAGCATATAAATATAGCTTATCACTTTACCCGTTAAGCTATAGAAGATAAAATGGCAGCTATATATCATATATATATTAAAAAGCAACTTGCTGATATATTAACAAAGCTTTTAAATAAAGGTACGCTGAATAACCTTAGAACTAAGTTTAATATTATCAGTATATAATAATATATAAAGTAGATGTTTTACCTTACGGTTTTACTACTTAATAATAATAAATATACCATAATAAGTAAACGTAGATAATATATATCGAACTATTTATATACTTTTTTAAAGGTGGATATAAATGTTATATATCGAGTTACCTATATAGTCTTTAAAAGTAGACGTAGATATAAGTCGGACCCCCCCCTCACGCTCCACCCCCCCAACGCGCCACCATTTCCTATACAAAATCCACAAAATCGCGTATTTATAATTAATTAACTAAAATAGATATAAATAAGTAATTACCAGCATAAAATTAATTAAAAAATAATAAAAATAATACATTATTTATAAATCACCTTTTTAACGTTAACGCTAAGAAATAAACGGTTAAGTATTTAAAATTTTCCCTTAATATTTTCCCATACAAATTACTAATAATTTTGTTAAAGTACAAAACTTTAAATAACTAAATGAAAAAATTAATCAAAATGTGAATTTAAAGTATATTATATACTATAATAAATAGATTATGAATTTTCAAGTTGTAAGTTAATATCATTTTACGTTATAAAGATATTTAATATTATGTTATTATTTCGAATTTCGACATAGAAATATTGTACCTACTTTTCTTGTTTTTATTAATATTTAATTAAATAAAATACATATATATATAAATTAAGTTGAATTATATAGAATAAACCCTAAATTTATGTTTATAATTTTTATTATAAAGTTTTATTAATAATTTAGCTTATAAAAGGTAAAATATTACAATTTTTATTTTCTGTTAAAAACCTATATAAAATCGAACTTTTTACTATTTTAGTGCGGTATTAACTGACCTACTTATTACGTAATCCATAAATAATTTTAAAAAATCAGCCTAGTAAATTTTTAATCAAATTTAAAAACCCCTTATTTTTATCATTTTTATTGGATTTATAATAATGTTTTGAAAATATAGCGATTTCGGCGATTTGTATGGGAAAATGGTGGCGCGTTGGGGGGGTAGGGCGTGAGGGGGGGTTCCGACTTATATATATATCGAACTATTTCCCGAATTCTTATTATTTAAGTTATATATATTTAAATAAATATATACACCTTAAGGGGGGCTTTAAAAATCCGGAGGTTTCCTTCGAAAAAGTAGGTCCACCTCGAATAGGGGTGGTAAAAGAGCTACGCGTTCTTCTATATTTTTCCATATCTTTCTATTATTTACCCTTTAATTAATAATGGAAAATATAGATTAATAATTGGATAATATGCTTAATAATACGGTTATTTGCGTATATATAAAGCCCAACATCCCTAGGGCTGTTGCTAGAGTTCCATAGCTTGAATCATTATCAATAGACATACTTGATACTTTCCACTTTCTAATCCAGATCCTACCCTACACGTTTTCACATACAAATCCTTCCAGGGTAGCATCTACTTCTTCCTATAGGGTAGAATCGACACTGTCGCGTCACAATTCCTACAGACCCACACCTGCGTCTATATATGGTCGTGGAGCTCTCGGGTCTCTATGTAGATAGGAAGCTTATTACGGAATCTAGCGAGCGATTTAACCCATCCGTGACGTGCGGCTGATGTGTGGGTGGGGAGGGCGAGGACGTGGTTTGGTGTAGGTAGGTGCCGGCTCACGCACCGGCCAGGCGAAACACGAGGTGGGAACGCCGAAGCGGGCTATTTAGGATTTTCCGGCCGATTTGAGTTCGGCAAAGATTAGGTTAGGGTTAAACGCGCAACGTGCTCCTTAGAACTAGCAACAACCATGAGCCATGGAGGGGTAGCAGGAGTGCCTACGTACGTACGTACCTACATAAGCCCGTTGCTAATCGAAGACCGTGCAGACACGAGGCCTGACCTGGCATGTCCCTGTATACCTTCGAAGAGCGTATGGATGCCACGGCAGAACACTTACGGGAACTAGATGTTGGTTTGTGCATGTGATTTACGTGAGAACATTATAGGAATTAATAACTTGTCGTTTCAAAGTATGGAGCTGATGGGGAGTTTTTGCTGGCCCATCGCAGGCGTTTCGCTTCGGCCTTGTTCCGCTCAAAGATATACTGTCCAAATCCTTGCGTCAAATCGATACACCTCGTATTCCTATCTTATTGCGTTGTCCCGCAGAGATCGACCGCCGGTCCACTCTAGTTAAGCTTCATGCTGGATGTGCTCCTTAAGAAGCATCTATATCGACGATGGCCAACAATCCCTGAGCGAGAATTAAGATTAACATACGCAGTTGAGACTAAAGGCTAAATAACCCGAGGATCCTCAATGGTAAAGCGTTGCTTATTGCACCCGTATCGGTGGCCCATTAAGCTTTCGTATGCCGTATTCAGAAGGTTTAGGTTGAGCGCGTCACGTTAATTTATCAGATACCCCCCCGCAAAGCCATGGATATAACCGTTGCCGCTTTCCCTTCACAGCTGTCGCGGGTATATATAACGCTATTGCTAGCCACGCAATAGCGCGTCGCTTTTGCGACAACAGCTAACTCAGCCGGTGGCAGTAAATGTTGGATCGGAACGATATGGAGTTACTACAGCAAGCGAGTAGATCTTTGTAACAACTCCTGACAACTACACAGAATACCGAGTGCCGGGAATTCTGTCCCCGGACCACCTTGATTGGTCCATGGCAAGGGAAACCTGGAGCTTAGTCACTGCGGGCGCTCTAGTGGAAAAGGAAATCATTATCAGGAAGAAAACAAGCTCGGCAGCGGCTTGAGGTTTTACAATCACCATTGGTGATATCTGTGGCCGGTCCGGAGTTTGATCGGGAAAGGGAACCAGGCCTTCCTGAATTGCTCTATAGGCTATCTCCCCTGGGACCTGGCGATATGGGACAACGCGGCGAGGTGGGAAATCAAAGCAGCGAAGATCGCTCCGATGCTGCATTGAACAACGAGAAGATCCAAAGCATAGTCGACGTCTTCGGGGGCTCTCCCACTCGAGATAACTACATGTCTGGCAAGAATGATTCGAGGCGTACCTCATCCGAAGACCAGAAGTGGAAACCGTTCAAGCTGTTCCGTAAGGGGCGGAAGCATCGTGACCTTATCTCCGATACCCAAATGTCCATGGGTGACTCCTTGGTAGCACAATTTCAATGCGAAGTTGATAGGAGACTTAGCTCATCCGACTATGCTCACACAAAGCCGAGCCCCATTGCTGAGGGCCGAGGATCGCTGGCGTCGGATAAGGTCTCCCCAGCGGCACCACAGCCCACCGAACGGGGGGCATCAATAGATGTTGCTGGCTTGAGCCGTTCCCCAGCACTGCGTGTTCCACCAGTTCTCCGAGAGCAAGCACGACAATGGAGAGAGTCATATAAACAGCTAAATTCGCAGAGGAACGCGGCACCACAAATACGCCTAGCCAACATACGAGAGGAACGCGAGGAAGCAGTGGAGATTTCACGTCAACAAGAACAAAGCATGCCTCATAGAGTCCGCCGGAACCGATTCCCCACTCAACGGCCTTCTCTGGAACCAAGGTCTCTTGTATTCCCAACGGCTAACCAGATACCTGGGCCGGCATCATTGCAGGAGGCGAACGACCCCAGATCTAGACTGAAAGCGGCGCGTGATATGTTGGGTAAACATACGGCGGATACCAGTGGCGTTGAAGAGTACCATTCGAGCAATCTCAGCACGCCATCAGCATCTTCAAGGGCGCCCTCCAGACAAGCTGCCCCATCCTCAATATTGACTTCGCCGGTTCGGAAGTCAAGCGAAGTCAACGGTCCCGAGCAAACAGACTCACCCTCGTCCTTCGACCAAGGACTGTACGCCCCGTATGAAAGGGGGTCGACACACAAAGATGCCGAATTGAATAAGTCAAGATTGGAGTTGGAAAAACGGCTTGATCTAAGCATCCAGAGTCTTAGGCACTTCCTGAGTGATGGGGGCGTGGAGTCATCTGTACCGGAACAATTCGCCCAGGATCTACTCACAGTCCCCGAAGCAACATCATCAACGGCGAGTAAGTCGCCTATGGAAGTCGTAATGGCACCAGACAGTGAAGCACCCACGGCCCCAGTATCGACTGCCGAGATCACTGAGGTACTATGCAGTAAGGAAAAACCTACTGTATCCAACCCGGCGGCCCCTGAGTCAGCCTCGCCGTTGTCCTCTGAGGAACAAGTCTTGTCCGGATGCAGAGGGGAAGGCCAGGAGGAGCGTGGGAGGCCCAACGACTATAAAAGGCCTCTGGCGGAGCAGGCGGATTGGCTTTCACGACAGGAACTGACGCAGCGGCTGGAAAAGCTGAGGGATGCACGCTTCAACGACATGGAGAAACGACTGGAAAGGCTCGAGAGGAACCGTGAAACACTGATGAATTCCATGGTACCGCTATTGGAGAACATCAACCTGCTCCTAGAGCAGCAGGATTCCCTCCCGGTTCGGCGGCATTCGCGACGGCAAACGCGGCTAGGAGACACGGACCCACAGAACGCACCCTCTCCGAATTCCCGGAGCCCGGGACCTCTTCCGGTTATTGAGCGGCGTCCGCCCTCCGTTCCTGGAGACATTCACCGCTCGTTGGGGCCCCGGTCGCCTCCTATCCGCATCCCAGAGGACGCAGCTACTTCCCTTGCCGAGGGCACTTCCGAGCCCACCTTCGACGGGGCAGCCGCAAGCGAACCCCCCGGAAGGCAGCCCCTGAGAAGGAAGGCGAGCAAGGGCGCACTGGTGACGAGTGGACTAGGGTCTTCGAGAAGCGCATAAGTCGAACCGAAACAGCGATCAGAGCGGCAGCTGGAACGGCAGCGGCAGCACTGCAGCATTTGCAGCACCATGGGCTGCAGAACTGAGAAAGCGCAGGACCGATGAAGCTTGATGATGCAGACCAAATGCCCTAGTAACGCTGAGGGACAACGCAGGTCCCGCCCATGTTCAGCTGATAGTGGTGATCAGAGCACTTCGACTATCTGCTTACAGCGCCAGGAGCGAGTGTGTGCCAGGGAATTAGCCTAGTTTTTCCACCGGTTTCCCCCCTTCCCCCCTTTTTTTCCCTTGCTGCTTCATGAGAACTTTATATGTAATGCGGGAGAAACTCGAAAATTGAGCCCACGGCTCCAGATAAAGCTTAATAATGTGGATTGTGCTGTATCGAGAGATGGAATATACTAAGAGGACTATGGCATGCCGCACCAGAGGTAACGTTTGCATAAGGGTACTCACCCAGCGCAACGAGCAGCGCCAGACTTTAATATAACTTGAACCGCCCACGGAGGAAGCAGAGAGAAATGGCGAGGATAATGAGGCGGATGAAGGCGGATGAAAATTGAGAGTTTACATTTTGGAGAGACGCAGGCAGTTAGCTTCGTAACATATAATGGCAGGAGCAGGGTATATGCGAGGTCAGTGATTTAAGAAAGGGAAGGACATCGGAAAAGTCGATATGCACCGGGGTTCGGATTCCAAGAGTTTGCAATGACACAGGAGGAGCAATTCTCCCTATGCCCTGGTTATACAATGTTGAAGCATATGATTTTCCTTGAGATGACCTGTAGAAGAGGACGGTGAACACGGATGGCTACTGCTCGCTACGGCATGGGAACTTGCAGATGTTCAATACCGTTATTTTAGGACGTTGAAAAAGCCTAAGCCTCTCGATAGGGTGTGATTATGCGCCGTGGTAAAATTCCCAAGGTAAGCCAAGAGAGCGAGGATTGAACTATATGCAAGGCCATATTACGAATGCTAGAACTTGAAGAGGAGATTTCTGTCAAGCTAAGGGGAGTATATCTTAACCATTCTCCGCGGACAACCCATTGACCAACCACAGAGCAGAATCGCCTACATATAGGGATCATGGTGGGTAAGACGACACCGCTTGCTTAACTTATTATGGATCGAATCTGCAACTTATACCAAGACCTTAATATACGTAGCACCCTATGGTGATAACCCCGCCAAGGATTTCAACTACAGATCTACATTCGTTCCATATACCTGGATGACCTGCAGCTCCCTTTAGCGCAAAATTCGGGGATTCATTTACCGCCTAGTCTCGGTCCTGTATCGATGGTAAACCCACGACCCTCAAAGAGACCTGGGATTTACGGAGTGACTCCAGGTGTAGAGATGCGGAGTAGGATTCGACCGTCACGGATATGCTGAAAGCTTGCACCATTAGTCGATTGTCAAGCTTCTGCATCGCCAATGGAGACAGATCTTGGAGAGTAGTTCCCCTCTACGGATTGTGGAGCCGCATTTACACCGCGACCTGCTATCCTCGCGAACCTAAGCAATGGGTCTCCTGAGGGATTTAGAAGATGTCCAGAGGAAGCTGTGGAGACGCAGAGGGTCGCTAAGTAATCAAGAGGACCAATGCGGTACGAAACAGGAAGGTGAAACGAAGACGACAAGATCAGTTCTCAAGCAAGGAAAGGAATAGTAATGCTTTTTGGGGAAAAAATGATATTATTCTGCTCACCATATCTTCAAAGCTAGTCTAGCAAAGCCGCTTGTGCCCACAGTACGGGCATCAGCCCTAGCAATGACATCCACCCCCACGCCATACTCCCTTTAGGATATCGTAGCACTATTGTGTAGAACGCAATCAGGCCGACAGCGCGCACTGTGCTCCAGAGAACCAAGGGTGCGCTCACCTGGATGCCCAACCAGGTCACTAATATGGCGTCTGTAATGAGTGAGTCAAGCAAAGCGCCTACACCTGCCATAACGAGCAGCATGCTCCTCTTGCCCAGTCTTACCGGGAGCGTCTTCATGCCGTCCTTCGTATCCTCCGCAATGTCCCTCGTGTCACACGCAGTCTCGCGGAGGAATTGATACAGGACTGTGAGGCACAGGCTCCTCGTGCGAAGGGATTGCTCGTTGCACACCGTGTCCTTGTCGTGACAGAAGTAGAACATGCTCGTGTCCGCTGTGACATATGCCATACATACAGCAACCACGAGTGATTTCGCCTCCCGAAGCTATAATCTGCATTAGCTAGAGACCCACCGAAGGGTTCATAAACGTACAAGAGTCTTCGGTTTCGACATCCTAAAACCAGAGGACGATGAGAACAAGGGGATACAAGGCGTCCCCCATAATAGGCCGATCAGTGAGAACCTATACATCTGGATTGCGGTCTGGAGTCCAGAGAAGAAGGTGCAGATGAAGACAGTCGCCCAGAGGGAGTATATCCAAAGCCTCCAGAGCCATTGTCGTGGCCTGCTTGGTAGCGGAATATCTTTATATGTGTCATACGCTCGAATGTAGTGTTAGTCTTGCAGATGTGTGACATGATATATGGCTTGACTTACAGTCAACAAGAGTTGCCCCTGAACCTATCATCCCGAGGAGAGCGAGGGGAAACTGGTATGAGCCCGTTGCGGTTTTGATAGCCCCTATACAGGGCGCGAGATGTCCCAAGCCCATTAGGATGGGTAGCACCACAAGACTGCAAATGTTTCTCCATTTCGAGTCTCTGGCATTGTGCTGGCTGAAAATACTCATCCTATACCGGTTCAGCTCAGACTGACAACGCTCAGGAACCGTCTTAAGACGATCTCTTGAAGACACATACAGCAGCTCCATCGACTAGTTGACAGGATTTGGTCGCTCTGACAGACCAACGGGATCCGTAACCGTTTAATATTCTACGTGAAACTAATGGGTCACTCCCAGTATGCTTTGCAAGGCCGTCCTGCTGGGAAGCCAATAGCACGTCAGATCTCCGCTGAAGAATATGAGGGTAATTGGTCATCTGACGAAACCTAGACCGAGATGTAAACTCAAGATTATACTACCATATTGCATAGTATTAGGCTCCTTAGCAACTTCCTGTGACCGATGAAGTCTCCACCTAGGAAGGATTTCACCCTCGTTCCTTTTCTGGGTCCTGACAACTTGCGTCTGACGGAATTGTTTTGGTTGGGCTACACGAGCGCTCCTCCTTATCACTGACTGGATCGAAATCCTTTCACGTACCATCACATCGCATTCGGGATTTGCCCTAGCGTCCCAGTGCATATGCAAGAGCCGTATAAACAGCCTGAAGGGGTAAGGGGACTCCACGACGACTATCTTAGTATTCAGGTCTCCTTGTCGTATGAATTCCTAGTAGCAAAGCCGACGGATGGAATCCGTATACTAGCGATTCAAGGCAGTCCCTACTGTTAGACAGCGAAACTTCCCAATTGGGATATAAAAATATGCAAATTCGCTCCTTCGGCTTAGTCTAGTCCCTATTTCTCCCTCGCTATTGGCATGAAAAATAGTCCGGATGGCTGTGCTGAGGGGCGAATGGAAACCGTTGCTGCATATGCGTCTCTACAGCATTTCTCTCAACGCCAGTAAGCGGCAGGTCGGGGTGCGCAACCTACTCAATGTTTACTGGGTGGAGGTATTCCAGGTGACTCCTAGTCGTACAGGCTCTTTCCTCATCCGGTAAGACGTAGAAGATACCCGGTTAAGTACATGCCAGGGTTCCCTAATATGGAGTTCCCGTATCCAGGGTCTACTCAAAGAAGGATCAACGGACTGTCTTGGAGGGGTCCACTGACACTGTATAATCATGAATTCTCACCACCACGGCTATGCATAGTGTGGGTATATGAGGGGCATAGCCGTTCTTGCATGATAACGATGCAGTAGGAACCTTGGTATCACACCACAGTTAGTGGTTCTTTCGAAGGTCGAAGGCGCCCACTTACCTCGGTGTGCCCCCGTCAGCGTCAAGTGAGTCTTATGACTCGGAGGGATGTTGCAAGCTCTCATCCATTCCGTGAAGCGACTGCGATCCCTCACATCCCTTTCTGAAGTCGCGCCGCCCCAGTCTTAACACTCATCGCCTGGAGTCTGAATATGGATCTAGCTAAACCAGAAGTCTTGCTATGGCTGGCGCCTCGTACTATAGCTTACGCAGCAATAGCTGTCCTTGTGGCTTGGGTTGGGCATCTCCTCGAACCGGCATTGACTGCTTCATTCTCGCGGAAGTATGATGCGTATCCGTGGGTGGAGGGAGAGCGTGGACTCCTTCAGTTCTTCTCGACAGTTCGCCGATGTGTGTTTCATGCGGGGGACCTATTCAAGTCCTTATATGAGAGGGTAAGGAGGTGAATCAGCCTTTAGGTCTCATGTGACGAGAGCTGACCGAGTACTAGATACGCGACTCCGCCAACAAGGTGTTTCTAATACCGTTTCCTCATTCAAACACGGGCTTCATGTTACTGCTTCCCGTTGAGCTCATTGCGGAATATGCGAAGCAGTCCGAGGACGTGGTGTCGTTCGACAAGTATGTCCGCGAGGTGATGCACGCCAAATACAGCCTGTTCGGGGACAACATGCTCGACAACAACATCCAGAAGCCCATCGTACGGAAAGAGCTGGTTCAGAAACTACGGTACAAGATTGATATGATGAACGAGGAGATGGTCGCCGCTTTGACGGACACGCTCACATCCCAGATGGACGAAAATGGTGAGATAAAGATCAACGTCTGGGATACGGCGATGAAATTCTTGTCCCGCACAAGCAATAGGATCATCTGCGGTTATCCCCTTTGCCGCAATGAAGAGTTTCTGGAGGCGACAATCGATTACGCGGTCAACATGTTCTCATTGGCCATATACGTTCGATTCATTCCACCCTTTCTTCGACCGTAAGTACCGGGATGCCAATGCATAGTCAGAATACCATTGACACTTTTCGCAGATTGTTAGCCCCTTTCGTGCAACGAAGGCTGAGGCGGGACCGTGAGATAGTAGCCAAGCATGCGCTTCCTTACATCGTAGAAAGGATGCAAATTCTCGATGAATCTGAAAAGACGGGAAAAGACCCTAACTTGCCCGTAAGCCTCCCCATACCATCCCCAACTCTGGTGGGTTAAGGGCCCAAAGTCTGATTCGACATTGTAGAACGACCTCTTGACAGCAGTTATGCTGGTGGCTCGGGAAAACCCAAATTCGCATATCGAATACACACCGATGATGCTGGTTAACAGAATCTTAACCTTCAACTTCTTACAATCGTATTCCAATACGCTCACATTTTCTAATGCGATGTACGATCTTGTTGGGCTTCCCAAAGACGTGTTCGACGAGACCGTCGCAGATCTACGCACGGAGATCAGCTCCGCCCTGAAGGAAGCCGGAGGCTACAACGCAGACTTCGTGGGCAAGTTAGACTTCATGGACTCTTTCTACCGCGAGAGTCTCCGTGCGAACCCCGTCGGAGATGTAGGTCTGGAGCGGACGATCGTCGCGGAAGGCGGATTTACCTTCTCCAACGGCTTGCACGTGCCTAAGGGCGCAACGCTCGCGGCACCAATAAGGGGTATCCAGACCGACACAAAGTACTACCCCGGCGGCTTTAACCCGAGGCGTGCGCTCGAGGATCCGGCTCGCCCAAAAGTCACAACCCTGTCCCCCGAATTCCTTATCTTCGGACTGGGCAGACCCGCCTGTCCGGGGCGATGGTTTGCTATCACCCTCCAGAAGCTCGCCATGTCCCACATCCTGATGGACTACGACATTGAATGCCTCGGGGAGCGGCCGCCGGGGGTACGCAAGGTGACTCTGATAGAGCCACGGGATAGAACCCGACGAATTGTTTTGAGGAAGCGGAATTTGGACTGATACGACCCCTCCAACAGGCTCATGCATACATATCGTATACTGGACGCCCCACTAGCGTGGCAAAAAGGCCCGTTAAACGATAAGATATCCAGTAGGAATCCAATCCAAAAGATATGCAGGCATTCACATGCTATACCACGTTAACACTGCAGGAGTGGTCGCGTTGCTTGCACCATAACAAATGAGAAACTGACACTAGCCCCACATGCAGACCCAGAGGCTTTCTGCATCGTAAGCACATGGGGTTCCTCTAAGCAATATTTGCACAGTTGTATAACCGTAACGAAGCCTATCTTTCACCGACTCTTTAGTCCATGATATGAGGGAAAGGAATTGTCATGGCTTCATATGTATCTCTCATTGTTTAGCACGACCCTAATAAAGGTAAGAGCGTCAGCGTCTGAAAGGGAGCAAAGCCGCCCATGGATACGCTAACATGGGGGGAATTTTTGAAGGCCCCTAAGTAGCTGATCAAGACCCATGTCACTGCCGAAACTGTCTGTGAGAGAGTCCTTACAGTAGGAATTCTATAGCACGCATATAGCTATAGAGAGAGGTGCAGGACTTGGCGCATGATACGCGGTAGGTTTATACATACCTACTCAGACGTGTATAAAGGACCACACGCCTTACTATCGCAATCCGGCTCGTAAAAGCGGAGCAGAACCAATCCGAAGGATTCCAAAAGCACACACGAAAATCAGTCGAGATTTGAACGCTGTGGCAGTACGGTATCCAACAATTCTTATACCGAGCCTCAGCCCCGTACGGAAACGCGCATAGGAGTTAGGCCGTCTTCATCTTGCTCTCGAGCTAGACGCCCCTTTGGTCGTGTTCTCTCACTCCGCAATAGGAGGCAGTTTGCCGTCAATTCGGCCAATCATTGCATGCTGGTTGCGAGAGCCGAATCAGCCGTCTTTGTCAAATTTCGGAATGGGGAATATATAACACTAAATAAGGGCGCTTTCTTCCACCTCAGACGAGTAATGTTCTGCGACTTCGGCGTGCTCGGGACCGTCCCAGCTGCAGCTGGGTGCCCCCCCGCCCGGGTCAACGTTCCCTGTGCAGTGGCAGCTACCCTACTCCGAGAGGAGAGATTTTACTCTGAGCTGTTTATCCTTGGGCACTCTGCCCCAGAGGTACCTGGGGCGTGGACGTCAGTGGGCTACCGTACTGGCCCTGAGCCATTTGGGACATGGGCATCAATACGTTGCTGTACTGGCACGTTCATGCTGATTTGCCGTTTAGTCAGCGTTTTCTTGTGTAGTCCCTTTCCCATACAATTAAGTCCTTCGGATCGGATGCCCTTGGTAGACGTGAGAATGTTGCCGCGGTTGCCATTGCTTGCAGTGAGGAACAGGTTTGAGAAGGGAACGACCCTCATCCGAACTCTCCAGATGCTGAACGACGATACTTCATCCGACATGACCGTGACCGGCTGCCGAGAGCTGTGTTGAAGATGGAAGTCAATCTGCTGAAAATTGTAAGTTACAAATGCTCAAGATGTAGAGGAGAAAAATTCCGTGCAACTTCTAATCATGACTTAATCGGGGGCAATGAAATGCTGTATAACATACTTTGGTTCAAAGGAGACTAATACTGCCCCCGGTTGCAAGAGGGAGGAATGGAATTGGATGAAATAAGAAGCATATTCATTTTGTGTTCATCGAACCTATTATTGTAAGACAGGGAAGAGGAAAGACCGACTATAACAAGACACCGCGCGCTTCTTTAATGGTTTCAAATTCAGAGCACAGTACCTGAAGTGTATTTTTCGAAAGCGAAAAATAGGAAATTGTAGGGCCGACATGCTTGGAACATGTGGTTTATCAACAAGCCTTCCTGCTGGATGTCAGAGAAAACGGTGCAACAGCGTGAAAGGCTAGAAGAAACAGTCTCCCTCGCAGGCGGGTAGCAGTATATTAGACCAGTAACGCCTGTCCCTTCTAATATACGGGAGGGAAAGGGGCCTATATATAGTCCTACAACCCCTGTATAGTCCCTATCCACTTTGGCACGTGACACTGGAATAGGGGTAAACGAACACACACGTCTGTGTATCCACATAATTGTGTAATTGTTGGGGCTTGAAGGCTAGCTAGTTAATATGAATTCTAAACGGTATTAGCCCACCTTTGGTATTTATCACAATTGACCTGGTAAAACTATTACATGGTACACCAGGGCTTCGAAACATATTGGCGCCTGGGGCTTGTGGAATAACAACGTCCTTGCGACGTATAAGACACAGAGAATGTCATAATCATGAAGTATTTAAAACACATATAATACCAAGCAGATTAAGAAACTTCGCTTATATATATAATGGCCAGTGCCGAGTTTGCATAGTTATAAGTTACAATTATGTAATCGAGACCACAACTAAAATATTGAAATTATCACTGCAAATTAAAGAAGCATGAGGCCCCAGACGAATGTTTTCGAGAAAATGCGGAGGATCGAAATGGAACATATTATCCTGGAAGAGAGTTAGAGCCCATTCGTCATGGTCACGAGTGTTCCGCCGAGCTAACCGTGGGCATACAGCTACCAGGGGCCTCCTGAACTCCAGCAATATGAGAATCTTTGTCAAGGAAACTCTAGCCTCTCATCTACTAGGTGTTCTATTAGGTTACATAAGGCCTGACGTTATTTCTGGGTCGGCCGCGGTCTTTTACCGACAGAAGCGTTTACATGCCGGCGGAGCAGTTGTGCCACATGTACGCATCGTGAAGGCTGTGGCGATAAATTGGCTTGCCTGTCTGAATAGGGTCCAGAATGGGGATTGGAATATGGGGAAGGCGGCCAACAACTACTGTGCACATATAGTTGTGCAGTCCCGAAGCCGTCAACGCTGACCGCTCAGTATCAAGTATGGAGTCTACCGGGTATTCAGCCTATCTTTGACATTGGTTGGTGAGACGATGACTCTACAATCTCGTTCGCCAACTTTCTCTTGTTTTAGGTGGTCTAACGCTGATAATCATGGTGGGTGGTGGTCGCGTTTCTTAGTATCAGTATTCCTGTTCGTGGTTGTTGGCATGCGATATTATGACAAGTGATTGATGGTCGAGACTGAAGCTCGCCTTTCAAACACGCGAGTCTTAGTTCCCCAAGCAAAGGCTATTTTATGACTTCTGCATGTCCTCCAACAACTCTAGAAACGCGATTATAGTACCCAATGCCCAAGAGACGAACTTATTCTAACAACAAAGCTCTAAATATGGCATTATAGTCTGGTCTCTTACACGTGGTAGCACCATACCCTAAGCTACAAACTGGCTTTATGATTCATTTACGTTCCTGACACACTATCAAACTCAATATTGAGTTAAGCGGCGACACTGGGTTTGGGTCATTTCCGATGTAAGATGGCACCCCCATCAACGCTCCACCCCCTCAACGCGCCAGCGTTTTCCCATACAAATCGTCAAAATCGCTATATTTTCAAAAACATTTTAAAATTCGAAAAAAAATCGGAAAAATAAACACTCTTTAAAATTTTAATTGCGTTTAGGGGCGTTACATAACAAAAATATTTAGAAAAATACTATAATTAAGTAATAATTCTTTTTCAGAAATTCGATAAAACGTTTTACTATATATTTTTCTACTTATTTAAACCGATAAAGAAAAATATTCATAACTTTTTAATAATAAAAATATAACCAAAAAATTTTATATTTAAAGCCTGAATAATAACGGGCTTAAAGACAAAATTAAGAGGACTAATCGCTTAATAACATTACCTTCTAAGTACGAAATACTTACTTAAAACGTTAAATACCGAATCTAACCTACTTTAACTATGATTTTCGTAATGCATAATAAATATAAATAACGTATACCTAAAACAATATATCTTTTTTCTCGGAATTATCGAATTTCCTATAATAACTTATATTAATAATAAAATTTAACGAAAATAACAGTTTTTAAATAATGATTATTAATAATTATTTAAAAAAACCTTATTTTCGTTTCGTAATATTATAAAATAATATATGCATTAATTTAAAACTATCTTTTTCGTTATACAAGGTTGTTAGATTTAAGCCGTATTATCTAGGCTAAGCTAAAGATACGAAGTAATTATATTAATAATTAATACGATAAATACTTTACCTAATATTTTCGAATACGGTAACTATTAATAGTTTTTACGGTAATAATAAATTATACGCCTTAGTTACGAAAAATTTTATCCCGAAACCGATTATTAAATCCCTGTAAGTATATAATTTCTCGATTAATATCGGTTAAAAAGCTTATTTACGTAATACCGACAAGTTTCGATTTTAATAAACCTTATACCCTTTAACTGGTTCGGTAAAGGGAATTTCCTAAAATACAGATAATAACTTAAGAAATATTAAGCTTTTTACGGTAAACTTTAAATTCTTATAAAAATTTCTTTGGTTATAATTTATAAAATATAAAAAAGTTTTCGAATTAAAAATAAATTCGGTATATAATAATTACTTTCGTTATTATATAAATTTTACGTATATTACGAAAGGTTAAAAAAAATTAAAAAAAATCGGCAATATTTATTTATAACGGAAAAAACCTATAATCCGAAAATCTTTAAAATTTTATAAAAACTCGTTAAAATTTTTTTTAAACAGGTTAAATCGAAAATTTAAAAAAAAATTTTATATAACGAAATTATAATTTTTATTATTATTATAATAACTTTAATAATATTTATTATACTTTTGTTATTTAAAAACTTATAATTTTTTAATATATTATATCTTTTAACGAAATATAAAAAACATAATTAATTAATTCTTAATTTTATAAAATATTACTTATTTTATTATATATAAACTTTTTAAATATATAATATTATTTTTTTATATTTTAATAAAATAACCAAATATAAAATACCTTACGTTTTTAATTTAATTAAATTTTAAATTAAAATAATTTAATAAATATATTAAAATAAATAACGTAAATAATAATTTTATTAAACTTTTATTTTATTAAATATATTTATAATTATAAAACAAAATAAAAACTTTAATTACGTATTAACTAATATTTAAAACTTTATATATAACTTTAAATTTCTTATAGATATTACTTTACGAAATTTTACAATATTACCAGCTTAATTTTATATAATTAATAATAATTTCTATAATTAAATAGAAATTATCATATTTTTTCTAAATATTAAATATTATCTTTAAAAATAACGGCTAAATTAAAAAGGACCTAAAACGATAAAAAAATTATAAAATTTACGTTATTTAAAAATTAAAATTATTATAAAATAAATATTTAATATATTAAATTCTTTTTTAAGAATATATAGGATTCGGTATTCGAATATAACTTATTATTATAAATCCGTTTTATATATACCGTATATACCGTATATATCTTTATTAAAAAAACGGTAATAAAAAAAAATGAAAACTGATAGGAATTTAAAAAGATATCTTTAAAAAACGACAAAAACGTATTATTTCGAAATTACTCGGAAAATTCCTTTATAATATACGATATTAAATAACCTTAAAATAATAACGAAATTATTAAAAATGGCCCAATAGCTCAGTAGTTGCGAACCTGGGTGTCTTTTTCAATTACAACAGGCTTGGGCACCTTGTTTCGGTTAATTTTAAGAAACGTGAGGCTACCGCGTTGCCGCGGCAAGCACAATATGCCCTCGTTTTAACAGCGTTAGCCGTGCCAGGTGGCGGGAGTACGGTAGCAGGTGTTGCCGAAACCTTCCTATTTGGGACGTGCCAAGATCCAAATACGGTAATCGGCTCTAAGAGAACAAATTTTCGACACAATAACCCTCGTCCACTCCGTTCGCAAGCTCACTACGTTAAAACGAGGGCATAGCTGGTTTAAATCCAGCTTGGGCTACCGTTCCTTTAGGTAACGCCAGCCTAAAAAAAGCTAAACCAATTGGGGCTTCGGCTCCGCCACCGTGTCGGCGACAATTGAAAGGTAACTGGTGGACCGGTTACGATTGGGGGCGTTAGGAACTAATTAATTAATCGGGTATATCCTATCGTCAGTTGCCGTATTAATAACCCGCATTGCATTTTTCCGGCCTTTGGCCAAAAAGGGACGGTTTTTAAGGGGGTACTCCCTGGTCGCATCGTGTAATCCTTTGTGTATGTATATAGTAAACGGATCATGTTAGATATAGGGGACATCAGTTGTGTTGTTATATTGGGCTAATCTGCGTATACTTCTTATATGCGTATAGCGTTTATATAGCCTAGTAACGGAATATATATCTTCCGATTAAAAGGAGCCTTTTTATATATAGGGTACGTTTAGCACCCCCTGCTAGCTAATATATCCTTTTAACGCCTTGAAGTATTTATGGCGTTAATCGTTATATATTATTATTTCCTAAAGTTATAGTTTTTTATTTTACTTTTTTTCCGGCGATTAAATCCTTTTAATTAGTTAATTTTTCCTTTGAAATTATTTATAAAATATTTTTTTATTATTTAAGGGTTTCCGTAATATATATTAATTTTAGTTATTTTCTTAAATATTTAAACGGTTCGTATAATAAGGTTTTAATTAGTTTATTAATTAATATATCGCCCGTAAGCGTATAATTTATTTTAATTAAATCCTTTTCTGTAATTTTTTAAAATTAATAATTATATATATTTACCTACCGTAATTTCGTTTGTAATAAGGTAACATCGGCGTTAATAAACCGTATAATTTATTAATTATCGTATTATATATTTAACGGTTTAATATTTAAAGTAATTCCTAACTTTTTAATTAGTCGAAAGTTAAATAAAGTTTTTTTTATAACTTAACGTAGGACATAAGCGAAGCGAACGCATAAGCGAAGCGAATGGTTACGTAACTCATACTAATATAGATATTTTAGAAATTTATAACTTTACGTAATATTAACATAACTTTTTCAAATTTAATAAGCATATATATTACGTATATACCTATTTAATATAAAATTTACAAAATTGAAAAACATAATATTACGTAACATATTACCAGATATATATTTTTACGCTAAAATCGGACCCACTTTTTAAATATCTCCTTAAATGATTGTATTAAAAATTGGAAAAAAAT
Source organism: Monosporascus sp. CRB-8-3 (assembly GCA_004155055.1). NCBI lineage: Eukaryota > Fungi > Ascomycota > Sordariomycetes > Xylariales > Monosporascus > Monosporascus sp. CRB-8-3. The sequence continues at coordinate 60,837 of QJNZ01000381.1, forward strand.
AAAATATAATATTTAAACATATTTAAAATTTATTTACAAAATCTTACGTAATAATATTTACATTTCGTAAAGTTATTAATAAATATATTAATTTTAATATTTTAATATATATTATTATAACTTTATTTATATAATTTAATATCTATTTTCATTTTATTATTATAAAGCTAGTTATAAAATTACATTTAATTATATGAAGTTTCTGTAAAGTTATAAGCGATTTATTAAATGTGGGTCCGAACGTTCGTTTCGCTTATACGTTCGCTTCGCTTATATCGTACGTTATATAAAGGTAAAGTGCCATTAAGGTATCTAGCTATATACATACATACAGGGAGCTGATATCGTACGTTATATAAAAAATAATAATTCCGTTTCGGTTATAAAAATAATTACTATATTTTATTTATTTGCCCGTTATTTTATTATTCTTTTAAATAACTTTATAACGTAAGTTTAAAAACTTTTTCGATCGATTATATTATTTGCGAAAAAGGTATCGTTTTAAATATTTAACGAATTTTCGTTTCCGAACTATAACGTTAACGTTTTAATCCCGATTAAGTATAATATAATTCGATTAATAATTTTATAATATATATTATTAAGGTTTAAGTTAAAACGGGTAAATCGGAATATAATAAAGGATATATTAGGTTACGTATTAACTGTTATATATAAAATAAAACTCATTTTTTTTAATATTTGTTAATAAAATTTAAATAAGCTAAATTAAAATTCGGTAATAATTTAACGTTTGTTATTAATATGTTTAAAAAGTTATTTAGGTTTTTTTAAGGATTAAGTTAATTAACTTATTTATAAAGTCGGATTAAGATAATTAGATTTTTCTGTTAAATTTATTTTAAATTATTTCGATGCCGAGGAATTATTATAAATTTTTATTCTTTATAAGGGTATACCGTTTCCTAATTTGTTAAATTAATTAATTAACGAGGTTTTAATTTTTTTTACGATATGTTATTATAATATTATGTTGGCAATTAGTGTTTTCAGGTGCTTACGGCTGGTGTATCTAGGCTGTAAATGTTGCCTAGGATAGCCTTTGTTTAGGAACTATCTTTTATATAATTAAACGTATATGTAAAGGCAATTACCCCCAGATTTTTTTAGTTTTTCCTAGAATAACTATACGTATTTTGCCAGATTCCTGTATTTGATTATTGTGATTGCTAATATGGTAGCATTTTTTGGTTAATTGGTAACCGTAATACGTTAAACGAAATAGTTATTTGCAGGTTAAGTTAATAAAGAGGGTACGAGATTTAAAAGGGAGTCGCTTAATTAATTTAAAAGAGAGTAGGCGGTTAACGATGGTAAGTAAGTAACAAAAACGTATTTTAAAGCAGTTTTTTGTAATCGAGCAAAGTAATTTACCTGATAAAAGCTTCGTTTTTATGCAGAATAGGAAGTATACGAACAATGACCTATTTTTTTTTTTTTCGATTAAAAGGACCCTTAAGACGAAGAATTTTATAGTAAGGGGAAAAAATAAAAGTTTACGATAAGCGTGGTGGTAGGAAAGAGATTTATTTTCGAGATTTTTACGGAAGAAGTTTTATTACCTTAGTAACGATAGTTGAAAGACCGATATAAGACCTTTATATAAAAATAATAGCCTTAATTAGAATTAAATAAGTTTTATACGTTTTTGGGTATTAACTTAAATGGGATTAAGGAGGACGTTAGGGTATAAAAATATAGATATAAGTCGGTCGAAAATGAAATTAAAGATTTAAAGTTTTAATAAGAAAGAAAAGACGATATAATAAAACGAATGAATAGTATTGTAAAGCGATTGTTAGATATACTTTAATTCGGGGGCGTGTTTTAATAAGGACCGCTTTAATTAAAAACGATACGGAATTTGCGAAATGCAAGTATTTATAAAAGCGTTTTATAAGACGTTTAAGGGACGGGAGGTTTACAAGAAGCTTTTATCGCCGTCGAGAACGATGTAGAAGAGATTAACCCTTTAAGAAAAAGCGAAACGTAATTAAGGAGGTGGTCCGCTAAAAAGCTTAATTTTATGAAAAGGGAGAAGAGCGAAGAAAAAGAAAAGAAGTTACGTAAAGAAGAAAGTGTAATACGTAAGGACCTTGACGATTTGGATGGGTTACTTTTAGATTTATCTAAAGGTTCCCGAGGACGAAAAAGCTGTCGTAATAATTCTTTTAATATCCCTAGTAGTTTTTTAAGCTTTAGTAGTTTAAATAATTCCAACGAGTTAGGCGTTTGCTTAAAGGAAAGAGAGAAGAATTTTAAGAAGTTTAGTAATGATATAAAGTTACGTTGGAAGCGTTTTGATTTTTTACTGGATAAAAAGAATTATTTAGCAGGTTGGGTTAATTAGGAGTTTTGGAGTAACGTTTTAATTTTTGCCTTTGAAAAAATTGGTTATAAGGACGGAATAAAGCTGAGATAATTTGATTAGTTATGCTTTGCGAAGGTTATTACTAAGATTTGTAAAAGGGCGTTTTTAAAGTTGATTATAGGTATTAAGAAAGAAACGAAGATGTTAAGGACTTTTAGGAAGATTTACGTAGTAATAGGTAAGGCTAGGTAAAGGTCTTTTTGGAAAAAGTTTAGTAAAATTATATATGATAAAGGAGATCCCGTATAGTTTATTATAAAGTTTTAAAAGTTATTGCGAAAGGTTAAGGGCTGTGGTATGAAGTTTGGATTAAAGGAATAGATTATTATGTTTTTTACTGCTGTAAAGGATTGCGTTAGTAGCTGGTGCAAAACGATTTAATTAGTGCTTAAATAGATTAGTTATTTTTTTTAGTAGTTGATTGACGACTTTAATAGCGAATTTTATGACCGTATTAATAAGAAAAAGAACGGGAAATCCTATAACGTTTAAAGAGGTAAGGGAAAAGGAAATAATAATAATAATTCCCGAGATAACAGGCCCGTATAAAATAAGAACGGAAAGTTATTTTGCTTTAACTGTGGTAAATACGGATATTTAGCAAAAGATTACTCCGAGCTGTAGAAAAAGAGAAACGGTAAAGGAAAAAAAGGAAAACGTAGTTAACGTTAAGGTAATAATGGATAGAATAATTAAAGTAATAATTTTCGTAACGTTTATAGCGGTAATAAGAACGAAAAGCAATTTATTCTTAACGGTTTGAAAAATTTGTACCGATTAAATAGAAAAACCTTTAGCGTTTGCGTTAAAAAATAATAACTAAAGAACCTTATGTAGTGGTACGATAAGATAATTTAGAAAGTAATTTAGGGAATTTTAATAGCTAAATACCTTAAAACCCGGGGAGCTTTAACGGCGGAACGTTTTAAAGCCCGGGAAGTTTTAATAAGTAAATGTATTAAAGTTCAGGTAATTAATCGCTTTAAGTTATAGGAAAGCGAACGTTTTAAGGGAACGGTTGTAAAAAGCGTTATGTTTTTATATATTTATTTTTCTTGCGGGAATAATTTAAATAAGCTGTTTTAGGATTTAGGAACGAACGTTAATATTACGAATAATATTAGCGATTTTAAAAAAAATATTATGATAAATATTAAATTTAGGGGAATCTAAATTATAACGGGTAAAGGACCTGTAATTGCTACTTTTGTTAATATCGTTAAATAATTTTTAAAAGGGCTTAATAAAAAAAAAACGAAATTATAATTAGGTATACGTTATATATTAATAATTTCCCTTTAAAGGTATTTTCCGGGGAGATATTTTATAGAAAAGGAAGTTACTTAAATCGTAACGTTTTAATAAGTTTTAATAAGATTTAGTTATTAACGATTAACGTTTTTTGGAAAAGATTTTTTTTATAGCTTTACGGGAAGTCGGAATTTATTATTAAGGCCCCAAATTTAGCAAACGATAAAAACTATTAATAAGGATTTATGCTAAAAGAGGTATCCGGTAAAGAAAACGGCAATAGCTTAATAAATAACTTAAAACGTATATTTTCGAACGCTTTTAAAAACGGGAAAATTTTAATAACGGACGAAATTATAAAGAAAATTATCCTTTGATACCGCCGCCTTTGTTATCCCAGTACCGAATAATTAATATAAATTATTAAGAAGTTTACGGGGATAGATTTAAACCTTAACGATATAAAAAATATCCTTTATATAGCGTATAACGAAAGGAAAATACGGAAAATACCGTTTATAAACTTTTAAAAACGAAAAAAATATATAAAAAAGATTATTTGGTACGATATAGGGTTAATTAAGCCTATTAATATTAAAAATAAGGGTTATTTTGGTTTTTTTACAAACGACCTGTTGCGTTATAAAAAATATTATTCGTTTAAAAGTAAGGACGAAATTTAACAAAACTTATATGCGTATATTACGTAAATTACAAAGCGTTTAAAAATGTTATTACCGGACGAAAAAGGCAAACGTAAAAAAGTACAGATTTTGCGTTTTAACGGTGGTAAAAAATTCGGTATAATAATAATTAAAAACTTCTGCGCTATAAAAAGTATCGAATTAATATTTTTTAACGTATATAATCAATATTAAAACGAAGTTGCAAAATAAGGAATATAGTTTTTGCAGGATAAGGCACGTACGACTTCCGTATAAATAAAGATTTTTATATATTTTTAGGATTTCGTAATAAAAGTAATAACGTATATTGTTAATAGGATAAGTTAATTTACGGTAAAGGATATAATATTAATCAAATGCTTTAAGGATATATTCGAACCGAAAGAATTATATAAATTCGATAACGGTTATTTCCGAATTTTCGGTAGTAAATATATAGTTCTGATTAATTAAAATTATCAAATTAAATTAGAAAAGTTGGCAATCCGTAAAGTAAAAGGAATGTTGCTAAGTTATTAAAGGATATATAATTATAAGATATAACTGCTAAAGGGCAATAAATTATTTATAATACCGTATGTTATTATTTACGAAAATTTGGAAAAGTTAGGTAAACTTTTTAATTTTAAAAATATTATCCGATTACTTTTACAGTCCGTATAAAAACGTTTAAAATACCGTTAAAAGTAAGGCGTAAAAGTAAAAAATAAAGACGATAACGTTATTTCAAAGAACGATACGGACTAAAAAATTAAGCAAGTTAAGCGTAAAAAGGAACGCCCGAAAAAGATTATCCCTAAGTTATATACCTTAAAGGCCTTAAATAAAACTTTAAAGTTAATTTAAAAGTTAAAGTTAATTTTAACCCAAAAAGGCGAAAGCGAAAGTGGTTTATATATTTTCCATTTTAATTTATTAACGTTAAGTAACGAAAAAAATTATTTTAATAGCTTTGGAAACGCCGATTAGGTTATCCGGAACGCCTACGAATACGAATAGGTAATTAACATATTAAATATTAATACCTATAAGCTGTTTATTATTATGGATAACGGCCCGACCTTAAAAAAAGCTATAAAAAGCCCAGAATAAAAGATATGGCTTAAGGTTATTTTTATAGAAATTAAAAAAAACCTTTCGCGCAAAATTTTTAAATTTACGCTTTTTAACAAGGTTACTTAAAAGCACTTTATTAATGCTAAATAAATATTAAGAAAAAAATATACGTTTATAAAGAAGCTGGAGAAATACAAAATACGTATTTACGTAAAAGGATTTATATAACGAAAAGGAATTAATTATAACGAAACTGCAGTAAATACCGTAAAAGCAATATATTAAAAGATTTTAATAACGTTAGCCGTTTTTCTAAGGTAATATATATTCCAAATAAATTTTATTGCTACGTATTTAAATAGTAAGTTAAAAAAAAATATTTATATAAAATAATTTCCTATGTTAAAGGAATATTTTAATACGTATTTAAAGAATAAAAAGATATATAGGTTTTTCCTTAAAAGGGTTATTAAGTTAATAAACCTATTATACAATTTAAAACAGGCCGGAACTGCTTAATAGGAAAAAATAAAAAAAATATTTGCAAAATAAGGTTTTTGTCTGTTAATTTCGAATAACGCGATATATTATAATCTTAAGATAAGAAACGTTATTGCCTTATACGTAAATAACTTTTTGCTTTTCGGCCTTAATAGGCAGCATTTTAAGGATATCGCTAAGAAAATTACTGAAAACGTTTTAATTAAGGATTTAAGTAACGCAAATTAATACCTAGGCGTACGAATTATCCGTTCCTTATTAACAAAAAATGTTAAGTTAGATTAATAACAATATATTAAGAAGTTATTAAAGTTAATCGGTTTAAATAAGATAAGAAAAGAGCTTATATTATTCGTTAAAAATTATTTAAAATACGCTATAAAATATAACGGCGTAGCTGGTAAAGAAAAAACGTTTAAATATACGAACCTAATAAAGAAATTTAACTTTTTAAGTTATATTAATAAACCGGATATAACGTTTGTAACGTTAACTTGGGTAAAATTTATAGGTAACCCGTTACTTAAATACCAGGAATATATTAAAAAATTGCCAAAATATTTAAATGGTATATTAAACATATTTTTTCGGTACCGGAAGTTACGAAAAGATTATTTATACTATAAGTATAATAACTTAAGGTTATTTAAAGTAATAAATATAAGCTTTATAAATAATTGCAAATTAATAAAATCCATAACAAGCTATATGTTTTTTATGGTTAAAGTGTTTATTTTATGAATTTTAAAGTTATAAAGTATTGTTATTAAATATATTACGGAAGTAAAATACGTAAAAGTAAAAATAATAATTACGGAAATAGCTGGGATTAAAAATTTTTTAACAAAGTTAAAACTTATATTTAAAAGTTTTATTCCTATTTTAAAAAATAATATAGGTACGTTTAAATAAATAAAAAAAACATAGATAATACGAAAAAAACGTTATATTTAAATTGAATATTACTACGTATATTAGGAAATCCGAAAAGGAAATATTAGCTTTTAATACGTAGAAAGCAAAGATAATCCTGCCAACGGATTTACAAAGCCATTTAATAAGGCAGATTTCGAACAGTTTATAATTAACTTAAAATTTGAAAAAATATAAGAAAAGTTAGAAAATACTTAAAATTTGGTTAAAGCAATTAACAAAAAAATAGTTCCGTTAAATTCTTTTTATACGGAAAAAAGGGCGTTCCCCTATTAAAACCTGTTTTTCGTTATTAAAAACGACAACCGCAATATTTTTCTTACGATTACCCGAAAATATCCGCTTATTTATTAATTTTAAGGCTTTAATTTCCCATAAAATTACCTATTTATACATAACTATAACCTTTTATGTTAGTTTTTATTTAAAAACGTTAATATTTTATATATAATTTACAGTTAGTTAATATCCCTTATTAACCGGAAAAAAACCTTTATTTAATAACCTTTTGCAAAAAAAAACCCAAAAAACAATAATTTTAATTATTTATTAGTATTGCCGTTAAAAAATGGAACCGATTTTTAAAGTTATAAAACCTTTAACGTAGCAAGTTGGCGTATATAAAGCGTTTTCTTATATTAACGCCTAGCCTGGTTCGAAACGTTTCGGAAAAAGTAAATCCCGTATTCCAGGACGGCTGCGAAAAAACGGTAAAGCAAAAAAGCCGGCTTTTTAATGTAACGGTTAATTACGCAACCTTATTTTAAACGAAAATAACGGAGATAAAAGTTTAAATCTTATACAGATTAAAAATTTTGATAACTTTTTAATGGATTTTTCTAAAGTTTTAAATTTAATTTTGAAAGATTACGTAAATAAGGTTACTTAACGCAAAAAGGCGTATCGGTAATTAGTATTTTCAGGTATTTACGGCTGGTATATTTAGGTTATAGATATTACCTAGGACAACCTTTATCCAGGAATTATCTTTTGTACAGTTAAACGTATATGTAAGAGCGATTGCCCCCAGATTTCTTTAGTTTTTCCTAGAATAACCATGCGCATTTTGCCAGATTCCTGCATTTGATCACTGTAACTGCTGATATATTATTTATAAAAAAGAAAATAAGTACTTTTTAACGAGTAAAATAATACGGTTTATAAGGAACGGAGTTAAATTTTAATTTTTTAAGTATTTCGGTAAAGTTTTTCTATTATAATAATGGTAACTTTTTTAAGTTATATAAAGTTTTTTTAATTAGAAGAGCTTTTTTACGTTAGGGGTACTTTAAGGGTGCTTTTATATATATTTCGTAGGGTAAGTTAGCGTTGATAAAGGCGTTAATAGCGTTATATTGTTTAAGTTTTAGGTTGAATTTAGCTGCCGTAGCGATTAACGTTTTAAAAGATTTTTTTAATTAAGGTAGATATGTATGTATTATTATAAGCGGTTTTAAGCTATTAATTACTTTATACGACAAGATGTATTTTGTATTTTTGTAGATATATATTTATATGTATTTTAAAACCTGTTTTCTTTTAGTAGAAGATTAATTAATTAATTCCTAGGATTATATTTTTTTATGATTTTATAAGTAAGCTTTTTTAATTTTACGACATATTTTTTTTAACGGATATGTATTTAATTTTTTATAGCCTTACGGCGGTAGCAGTAAGTTACGTTTATGTATTTAATTTAGCGATTTAGGTATTTTTTATATAATAAAATATTAAAGTTTTTCCGATTAAAATAACGCGTATTTCGGGTAATTAACTTTTTTAAATTTCCGCAGTTTACTAGCCGGTTATTAATCGTATTTATAAAATAAATTAGCCGTTTTATATTAAAAGCGGTTTTTTATAATTATATTCGTTTCGAATAATATTATTTTAATATAGAATATACCGGGAATTTATATTTATAATCCGTAAGGTATTTTCGTTTTTTACCGTTATATTAAGTTAAATAATTTAATAAAAACTTAAGGTTACTTGTACTTTTTCTGTTAACGTATTAATTATAATAATTATTAAAATAAATACTAATAACGATAATAATTTAAGAAACGGAAAAAGTTCGAATATAACGGTTATATAAAAGTAATTAATTTTATATAAACAAGTTTTTTTTTATCCCGTACGTTTTTAACGCCTGTATTATTTTGGAATTATCCCTTTTATTTAACCGGTAATTAAATTATTCCGTTTAAGTTTTTTTAAAAAAAAAATATATATATATAGGTAGTTTTTCTCCCTAGAGGAGACGTAACCGTAGAACAAAATTAAACAAATAAATAAATTATAGTATCGGTTATTAAGCTTTACCAAGCCCTAACCTTTTTACAGACTGCCCTATCATACAAGCCCCTATCGACAACCATTCTTAACCGAATTCTGAACGATTTTCGTAATCCGGAATAGCCGGATAAACTATCGTTCGTAATCTTTCTCGTATCAAACCAAAAATTAAACTTCGAAATTTTTAAGCCCTTTACCGCTTATATCTAGCTTTCTTAACAATTCCTCCATACAATTGATATTTTCCATTATAAGGTTATCCAATTTTTAATTACTTTTACTTATATAAATTAAATCGTATCCGAAAATTAAAAGTAAAATCTAATTTTTTTAAGAAAAATCAATTAGATTAACGGAGGTATCGATATTTTTGGTTCGTCCTAAAACTTTATTAAGTTTAAAAACTTTAAAAAAAACGTTTTCCGTAAAGATTTTATAATTACGGAATACCGGTATCTTGTAATAAGAATTGCCCGGTATGTTTTAACTGTTTTAATTAATAAAAATTCGAAAAGTTATAAAATCGATCGAAATTAAAAATAATTAATCTGGAATTCCTAACCCTTTTTCCTAGCTGATATTTAACACTTTTAATCGTAAGACTAATAAAAGGTCACAAAACAGCCATTTTATACGGACTTAAAATTTACCGCGAAAAACTTAACATCTTCTAAATTATTGTTTACATTCTAGGAGATTCCTCCTGCCGAACCAGCTAAAGGGTATAGGGTTTATCAAGGTCGAAATTTGTCGGCATTACGCAAATAAGCTTCCTAGCCGACATTAATTAAGAAATTACGTATTTACGGAAACCCAGTAATCGGCTTCGGAATAAGGTTTTTCGTAATTAAGGCGTATAATTTATTATTATCGTAAAAACTATTAATAATTACCGTATTCGAAAATACTAGGTAAAATATCTATCGTATTAATTATTGGTATAATTATTTCGTATCTTTAGTTCAGCCTGGATAATACAGCTTAAACCTAACGACCTTGCATATAGGTAGTTTTAGGCCTGATTAGGTAATTTTACCTATTATAGTAAACTTTGTAACTCGTTTTCCGTAACGTAGAAAAAATTATTTTTTAAATTTTTAATATTACCTAAAAAAGTAACCTTTTTATTAAACTGTACGTTTCGAATAGTAATAATTTTATTAATTAGCGGGTTCCAAATTTCGTAAATATTTATAAATCGGTAACCAATAAAAAAGCTAATTTATATTTTAGAATTTAGCTTTTAAAGTTTCCGTTTTTTTATAGTAATAGTTATTATAACGTAAGTTATATAGCTATATATTCGCAAATAAGTTTGTTAAAATTTTCGATTAAGTATTATAATATCGTATTTATACGTTAAATAAATATAATAAATTTTATATAAGCTTTGCTAAAAAAATGCATATTTAAAAATACGGTTATATAAATATATTACTGCTTTAAAGATATATATAATTAAAAATAAAAGTAATTTAACGTTATTTCGTATCGTAACTATTTTTTTCTTAATTATACCTCTTAAACGTTTTATACCCCCGTTTTAAGCTTAGATATATAATGTTAAAGGTTTAAATTTAATATTAAAAAAAAGCGATTATAATATGTTTTTAAATAGGTAATTTTTTAAGATTTTGTTATCGTATTCGATTATTTATGGAAAAATTTTGTTCTAATTTTTTAGGATTTTTAAAAGGTATCGGAACGCGTTAATTAATATATTTTACTTTTAGTTTTTAAGATATATATCCTAGATAAAGCTTAAGTACCTGTCGGTAACGAATATAACATATTTGTATTTTTTAAGGTTTTTTTCGAAGTTTATAAAATCGATAACGATTTTTTATCCTAATCGGGAAGTTTTTTTTTTGGTTTACGGCGTATTTGTTTTTTGGCCTTCGTTTTATTATATGCTTAGTATTTAACTGTTATAGAACTTTTTAAACGGATTTTTTTCGTATAGAACTATAACTAAACGATTATTTCGGGCCCTAGATAACCTAATTTTAAGTATTATATAGTACCGTTACCGGTTTATAGTAGTTTTATTGTTTATAAATTAACGATTCGTTTATAAGTTATAAGGGTTACGTAGGTAATTGTTACGTTAATATTTTCGATAATAAATTAATTAAATTTGTTTATTAACGTAATAATTATTTAATTATGTTTATTTCGAATAAAGTTGTTAATTTTTCGGTTATTTTACTAGTACTTTTTTTTTCGGAGCTGCCGGAGAAATATTAGGTTGTATACGAAGTCCTTATAGTAAGTTACGTCGTATAAACGTAACGTTTTCGGGCCTTTAAAATTTTGAAATAATATATTTATTTTTCCCTATTTTTTAATCTGGACGAAGCTATTTCTTACGTATATTTTATTGCTTTAGATCGTTATTTTATCATTTAGAAATTTGCTAATAAGGTTAAAGATGTATATTGTAAATTCTGAATTTAAAATGGATAAGTTCCTTAAAGGGTAAAATAAAACGTTTATTATATTATTTTAATTAGTAATTAAGAAGTATATAAGGATTTATTTTAATTTTTTTAAAAGTTAATCCGTTTTTTATGTAATTATTTTTTTTATGTTTTTTAATAAACGATTAACTTTTTCCTTTAAGGATTAATTAAAATTAATTTATTAATAAATTAGTTTTAAGATTTCGTTATTAAAACGGAAGATAATTAGGGCCTTATTAGAGAATATATAATAATATTAAGGTAACGTATAATAAAGGCTTAGATAAGCTTTATAACGTATGTTTTAGATATTTAACTTTTTACGTTTTCGTTTGTTAAAATTTCGATCCGAATATAAATCTTTATAACTACTTCGTTTCGATTTACATCCTGGAGTCCTTTTCCGTAATTAAGGGTTAGTATTTTTAGCTTTTTCTTAATTTAAATTGTTTTTATTAAAAGGGTCTGTAAGAGTTTTATAGAACGCCGGAAATATTATCTTAATATATCGTGATATATATAATAATTAAGTTATGGTCCAATAGTTAAAAAGGTTAGCCGTTAGGTAAGAGTTAGTATTTTTAGCTTTTTTTTAATTAGGATTATCTTTATTAAAAGGGTTTATAAGGGTTTTATAAAATACCGGGAATATTATTTTAATATATCGTGATATAGATGGTAATTTGGTTATGGTTTAATAGTTAAAAAGGTTAGCCGTTATTTCCTAGTAGCTGATCGTATTGTTTTCGATCTTAGATTTTTTTATTTTTTAAAAGGTTGTTGTTTATATCCCGATAATAGAAGCTAGTGTTATATATAGGTCGTTAACTTATACGATCGGTGTTTTCGTTTCTGGGATATTATATCACTGTTTTTAGGCTATAAGTTTTTGTTATTTTATAATTTATTCCTTTAGTTTTTTTACTAACTTTAAGATTTGTTTTAGTTTTTTACGGTATTTTCGTTACGTGTTAATTAGGAGCTTGTTGTTATACATTTTGCTAGATTTAGTTAAGCTGGTGTATTATTTTTACAGGTTTTTTCCTAGGAGAAAATTCGTTTTTTTAATTACTGGAAATACCGATTTTAAGATTTATTTCGTAAGATTATTAATTTTTTTTGTAAAAAGTTTCGTATTTCCGATTTTCGTAAATATATATTACGAAGTCCTAAATATAAGCTTATTTGTTTTCGGTAATTATCTTAAGGGTATTTATCGGATAGTTCGTATAATTAATTTTTTCGGCGATTTTTCCGGAGGATATAGCCGTGGTTAAGGAGTTGTTCGGGGTATTATTTCATATCGTATAACGGATATACCTTTTTGGATACGAGGTTATATCGGGTTTTGTAAGTTCGATAGATTATAAAATGTTCTGATTAGGATCGATATAATACTAAATACCAAGTGCGTACGTTTTAAATTAGAATTTATTTTTAAAGCAATTTTAATCCTTAGGTTTTTTGTAAATAACGGAGGACGTTAATAATACCGTTACTATTATAATTAATGAAATATACGAATTATTACTATTAATATATAATTTATATCGTTTTAGTAATAGCTGATTAGTTGATAATAACGCGAATTAAATGAATAAGATTTTTAATTGTTAAATATAAGGGATATTAATTGTATTATTATATTAGGTTAATTTGCGTATGTTTTTTATACGCGTACAGCGTTTATATAACCTAGTAACGGAACATATATTATTAGTTAGTAAGGGGTGCTAAACGTACCTTAAATACGAAAAGGGTCCTGTTAATCGGAAGATATATGTTCCGTTGCTAGGTTATAGAAAAGCTGTACGTATACGAGAAATATACGTAATTTAGCCTAATATAACAACATAACTAATATCTTTTATATCTAATAATTAAAAGTTTTATTCTTTTAATTCGCGTTATTATTAATTAATTAACTATTATTAAAACGATATAAGCTGTATATTAGTAGTAATTATTAATATATTTTATTAATTATAATAATAACGGTATCGTTAACGTTTTCCGTTATTTATAACGGATTTAAAAACTAGGACCGTTTTAAGGGCAAATTCCAGATTAAAATATACGCTCTCGATATATAGGATTATATCGATCCTAATTAATTACTTTCGTAACCTATTAAATTAATAGAATTTAATATAATTTCGTATCCGAAATAACGAATCCGTTATACGATATAAATTAATACTTTAAACGGTTCCTTAATTATATTTACATCTTCCGGAAAAACTTACAAAAAAATCGATTATATTAATTACTTAATAAATACCCTTAAAATAATAACCGAAAATAAATAAGTTTATAATCAGAACTTTACGGTATATACCTATAAAAATTACAAATATAATATTTTCCGAAAAAATAATAATAACCTTATAAAATAAGTTCTAGAATTAATATTTTTAATAATTAAAAAGATAAGTTTCTTTTTAGGAAAAAACTTACAAAAATAATACGCCAAACTGGCTAAATCCGGTAAGGTATACGATAACAGGCTTTTAATTAATACTTAACGAAAGTACCGTAAAAAATTAAAGTAAATTTTAAAATTAATAAAGAAATTAAACGAATAAATCGTAAAGTAGTAAGAGATTATAACTTAGGGATAATAATATAAAGTCCTAAAGATAAAAACGACGATTATATAAATAAACAACTTATATATAACACTGGCTCTTATTATAAGCATTTAAACGACTATTTTTTAAATAGTAAAGAAGTTTAAGATCAATAACAGCACGATTAGCTATTAAAAAATAGCGGTTAATTTTTTAAATCATTAAATTATAACCTATTTATAACCTATATTAAAAAATATCAAAGTAGCGTTTCCGACGTTTTACGGAATACCCGCAAACCCTTTTAATTAGAACGATCTTAATTAAAAGGAAATTAAGGATAATTTTTAACCACGAAAAAGAACCCTAAAACATAAACCGAAACGAAACGGTCGTAAAGGTTCCTAAACGGGCCGAAATAATAGTAGTAATAAATAAAAACGCTAAAAGTTAAATATATAAGGAACCCGTTATAAAACGTATTTAAGTTTTTTTTATAAGCTTTCCTAATATTATTACGCATTTCCTAATAAAGCCCCGGCAAATTTCCGCTTTAACAATAAGATAATAATATACGTTTAAAGCCGAATATCTTCCGATTAATCTTTAAAAAAAATTAACCGTTTATCGAAAAACATAAAAAAATAATTACCTAAAAAATAGATTAACTTTTAAAAAAAGTAAAACGGGTTTTAACGTATTTTTTGAATCTTTAATTAACATAATATAATAAATATCGCGTTTTACTTCTTAAAAAATTTATTTATTTTAGATTTAAAGTTTACGATATATATTTTTAACTTTATTAACAGGTTCTTAAATTTCAGATATACCATATAAAATAACAAAGTATATATAGGTAATAACTTCATTCCGATTAAAAGATATAAAAAAATTAACGTAATATTTCGAAACCCTAACGGTACGAAAACGTTACGTTTATACGATATAACTTATTACAAAAACTTTATATATAACTTAATATTTCTCCAGTAACTCCGGAAAAAAAAATACTAATAAAATAACCGAAAAACTAATAATTTTATCCGAAATAAATATAATTAAATAATTATTATGCTAATAAATAAATTTAATTAATTCATTATCGAAAATATTAACGTAATAATTACTTATATAACTTTTATAACCTATAAATAAAACGTTAATTTATAAATAACACAACCATTACGGACCGGTAACGGTATTATATAACACCTAAAATTAAATTATTTAAGGCCCAAAGTAATTATTTAATTACAATTTTATATAAAAGGAATTTACTTAAAAAATCCTATAACAATTAAATACTAGGCATATAACAAAATAAAGGCCAAAAAATAAATACGTCGCCAACTTAAAAAAGGAATTTCCCGATTAAATTAAAAAATCGTTATTAATTTTTCAAATTTCGAAAAAAACGTAAAAAAATATAAATACGTTATATTCGCTACCGATAAATACTTAAACTTCATCTAAGATACCTACCTTAAAAACCAAAAACAAAATATATTAATTATAGCGTTTAAATACTTTTTAAAAATTTTAAAAAACTAAAACAAAATTTTTTCACAAATAATTAAATATAACAATAAAATCTTAAAAAATCATTAACTTCGAAACATATTACAATCGCCTTTTTTTAATATTAAACTAAAACTTTTAATACCATATACCCAGGCTTAAAACGGGGGTATAAAACGTTTAAAAGATATAATTAAAAAAAAACAACTATAATACGGAATAATACTAAATTACCTTTATTTCTAATTATATATATCCTTAAAGTAATAATATATCTATATAACCGTACCTTTAAATACGTACTTTTTTAACAAAACCTATACGAAATTTATTACATTTACCTAACGTATAAAAACGGTATTATAATACTTAATCGGAAACTATAACAAACTCACCTACAAATATATAACTATATAACTTACGTTATAATAATTACCGCCATAAAAAGAAATAAAAATTTTAAAAACTAAATCCTAAAACGTAAATTAACTTCTTAATCGGTTACCGATTTATAAATATCTACAAGATTTAAAACCCGTTAATTAACAAAGTTATTACTATTTGAAACGTATAATTTAACGAAAAAATTACCTTTTTAAGTAATATTAAAAACCTAAAAAATAACTTTTTATACGTAATACAAAAAACTATAAAAGTTATTCTAATAAATAAATATACTTAATTAAAATAATAACTATTTAATTTATATAAAAAAAAAGATAAAAACTTAAACGGAATAATTTAATTACCGGTTAAATAAAAAAAATAATTTTAAAAAGGTACTAACGTAAAAAACGTACGGAATAAAAAAAATAAACTTATTCGTAAAGGATTAATTATCTTTATATAACCGCTATATTCAAATTATTTCCGTCCTTTAAACCATTACCGCTATTAACGTTTACCCTAATAATTATTACGATTATTACGTTAACGGAAAAAATAAAAATAACCTTAAACTCCCTTTATATTATTTAACTTAAAGTAACGGTAAAAAACGAAAATACCTTATAGGTAATAAATGTAAACCCCCCGTATATTCCGTATTAAAAAAATATTATCCGAAATAAATATAAAATATAAAAAACTATATTTAATATAAAATATTTAACTTTCTTTATAAATACGTACAATAACCGGTCGGTAAATTACGGAAATTTAAAAAAATTAATTACTCGAAATATGCGTTACTTTAATTAAAAAAATAATAATACCTTAACATATAAAAAAATATTAAAATCGTAAAACCGGATATATAAACGTAATCTACCGTTACCGCCGTAAAGTTATAAAAAATTAATTATATACCCGCTAAAAAAATTATTTCGTAAAACCGAAAAAACGTATTTATAAAATTATAAAAAAATACAATCCTAGGAAATAATTAATCAATTTTCTGCTAAAAAGAAATAAATCTTAAAGTACATATAAATATACGTTTATAAGTTTAATAAACATAATTAATTACAAAAATATAAAGTACGTTTCGTCGTACGAAATAATCAAAAACTAAAAAACGTATATAATAATATATATATATCCATTCTAGCTAAAAAGTCGTTTAAGGCGTTAATCGCTACGGTAACTAGGTTTAACCTAAAACTTAAATAATATAACATTATTAACGCCTTTGTTAATACTAATCTACCCTACGAAATATATATAAAAACGCCCCTAAAATACCCTTAACGTAAAAAAACTCTCCTAATTAGAAAGGTTTTATATAACTTAAAAGAATTACCGTTATTATAATAAAAAAATTTTACCGGAACGCTTAAAAGATTAGGACTTAGTCCCGTTTTTTATAAACCTTATTATTTTACTTATTAAAAGATATTTATTTATTTTTTTATAAATAATATCGTCATAATATATCGCAAAAAAAATTAAGACCTCGTCGATCAGTTAATTTAACAGATACGGGAACGGTATACCCTTATAGGGGGTAAAAACTTATAGTAATTTTTCGATATCGAAGTAATTAAAAATAAACTTAATAGAAAAATCTAATTATTTTAATTTAATTTTATAAATAAATAAATTAACTTAATTTTTAAAAAAAGTCTAAATAACTTCTTAAAAACGTTTATAATTAACGTTAAATTATTACCGAATCTTAATTTAACCTATTTAAGTTTTATTAATAAATACTAAAAAAAAAATTCGGTTTTATGTTTTACGTAACGATTAATATACGACTTAATATATCCTTTACCGTATCCCGATTTACCCGTTTTAACCTAAACCTTAACGACGTATATTACAAAATTACTAATCGAGTTATATCATACTTAATCGGAACCAAAACGTTAACGTTATAATTCGGAAACGAAAATTCGTTAAATACCTAAAATAACGCCTTTTTTACGGATAATACGGTCGATCGAAAAAACTTTTAAACTTACGTTATAAAACTATTTAAAAAAGTGATAAAATAGCAGGTAAATAAGTAAAACACAGTAATTACTTTTATAACAAAAACGGAATTATTATTTTTTACGCAAGCTATAAAAAAAGCTTTATTTAGCTTTTAATTAATTAAAAAATTAGGAGTTACTTTAAATATTAAACTATTAAATATCTAATGCGATAATTTATAAATTATACGACTTGTTAACGCCGATATCGCCTTATTATAAACGAAATTACGATATATAAATATATATAACTACTAATTACGAAAAGCTGTAAAAAGAGATTTAATTAAGGTGAACTATACGCTTATAAGTAATATGCTAGTTAATGGACTAATTAAAGCCTTATTACGCGAACCGTTTAAATACTTTAAAAAGCAGCTAGAACTAATAGATATTACGAAAGCCCTTAAACGATAAAGGAACATCCTGTAAGTAATTTTAAAGGAAAAATTAACTAATTAAAAGGATTTAATCGCCGGAGGAAAAGTCGAATAAAAAACTATAGCTTTAAGAAATAATAATAAATAACAATTAACGCTATAAATATTTTAAGGCGTTAAGGGGGTATATCAGTTAACAAGGGGTGCTAAACGTACCTTAAATACGGAAAAGGTCCTTTTAATCGGAAGATATATATTCCGTTATTAGGTTATAGAAAAGCTGTACGCGTACGAGAAACATACGCAACTCAGCCTAATATAACAATACAACTGATGTCCCCTATATCTGATATATATCTTCCGATTAGAAGGAGCCATTTCGTATATGGGGCGCGTTTAGCACCCCCTGCTAGCTGACAGATCAGCTGTACATAGCTAGATACCTTAATAGCACTTTACCTTGCAAATTATTAAAAATATATAACGATAATTAATAACGATAATTAAGGGTTAAATTAAAAAGATTTAATTTATTAAAAAACGTAATATTTTATAAAATATATATTACGTTTTAAAAAAATATATATTTAAAAAAAGAATTAAAGGTAATCAAATATTAAATTAAAAGTAAAAACTATATGAAATAATTTTAATAAAGATTTCCGAATATAAAAAAATTATTAATTTATATATAAATTTCAAAAAATATCAAATATTTTAAAAATTATTACAAACCTTTTCTTTTATATAAATCTTTTATTTAACTATTTTTAAACTAATAAATCCTTATTACTCTTTAATTAAGCGCCTTATCTTTAACATATAATAAAGTATTAATATTAAACCTTTTAAATTATATAACTTAATAATATAATAAAAACTATATAATAATTTTTATATTAATTAATTTACCTTTATTTAAAAATTTATAATTCGTATTTTTAATCGTAATTTTTCGTAAAAACTAAAATCAGTTTCGGGCGTAAATATAAATAAAACTATTAATCTTATTAAAAAATAATAACTTAAAAGTTAAAAAAATTATAACTATTATTTCGAAACGTAAAACTTCTTATAAAACGCTAATTTATTTAATTTTTTTTAAAACTTTTCGATTTTTATAAATTCTTTAAAATTATTAACTTTTATTATCTTAGCCCTTCCGTATATACAAATTCGTATAATTATTTCGGCCGAAATTACTAAACTCCGTTTATTAAAGTTTTTAAATAAATTACTTTTCATTCCTTTAATTTTAAACTATTAAATATTATAAAATTTATACTTTTTTTAAATACCGTATAAATTATAAAAAAATTAAAACACTTAATATTATCCGTAACATTATTAACGAAATAACTTATTACCTTTTTTATATCTTTATAACCCTATACCTGGCTAAAATCGTAAAAACTTATTAATATAAACTTATTTTCGTTCCGTTTTTAAAAAAAGAGAATTTTACCGTTTAATTAAAAACAATATTATTTTCGCAACTTATAATAAAAATATCGTAAACTAAAAATTTATTCCTTTATTACCTAATACGTTTATAGTAATATAAAAATTAAATTTATTATTTTTCGCTTTAACTTTTAAAAATATTATCCTTGTTACGGCCTTATTATTATCCTTCCCTAAAATTATACTTTTATTATTAACGTTAACTTTATTAAATAAATCGGATTTATTATTAACTTTCTTAATAAACTTTCTTATAATCGTTTCCTTAACGAAAACAATATAATATAAATCCTTATTCTTAATAAACTTCTTATAAAACTAAACCGAGTTAAGATTTTCCTTTAAAATAACTTCCTATTTTTTTCGGGCAAAAAAAAAAAATACATTTTTTAATCTTTCCGTTACTGCTTATTTTAAATAAAATTACCGTTAAATATTAAATCTACCGTTTTTTTCTTTTATATATTTCGCCTTTATTATATCTCCCTTTTATAACTAATTCTTAATATATAACTATATATTAATAATAAAATTTTCGTATACAAATTTAACGTTCTATCGTATTCGAAAATCTAAACTCTATAAACGTAATTTCCTTTTTTTCGGCTTTTCTTAAACGTTACGTTTTTATAAAATACTTTCTTAACCTTTAATTAAATTAACTAAATACTAAATTAAATTATAACTTATTTAAAAATAATAATAACGGTATATATTTCTAATATCTCCTTAAAAAAGACGTAACCGTAAAATTAAATTAAACAAAAAAATAAATTATATTATCGGTTACTAAGCTTTATTAAACCCCAACCTTATAAACTGCCTAGTTATGCCCCTATCGACGACTATTCTTAACGGAATTTTAAACGGTTTTCGTAATCCGGAATAACCGGATAAATTATCGTTCGTAATTTTCCAGTTTATATCGATTTAAAAGTTAAACTTCGACGTTTTTAAACCCGTTATCGTTATCCTTTAGTTTTATTAGCAATTTTTCCATAAACCGGATATTTTTTAATATAAATTTGCGCAAAAACCGATTATTTCCGCCGTTTTAAATTAAATCGTATTTAAAAATTAAAAATAAAATTCGATTTTTTTCGGATAAGTTATTAATATTAATAAAAATGTCGATATATTTTATTCGGCCGATTATTTTATTTAAGTTAAGTAACTTAATTAAAACCGTTTCCGTCGAGATTCCGGAAGTACGGAATACTGGGACTTTATATTCGGACTTAGCCGGTATATTTTAGTTATCTTAATTAATAAGGGTTTAAAAAGCCTTAAAATTAATTAAGGTTAAAGAAATTATAAAACTGGCAAAGGGTCGTAAAGTAATTATCTTATACGGACTTAAAGTTTACCGCGAAAAGTTTAATATTTCCTAAATTATTATTTAAGATTCCTTTTGTTAAACCGTAAAGCTAGAGGGTATAAGGTTTATTAAGGTCGAAATTTGTCGGCATTACGTAATCGGTTTCGGAATAAGGTTTTTTACGACCGAGGTATAATTTATTATTACCGTAAAAATTATTAATAATTGCCGTATTCGAAGATATTGGGTAAAGTATTTATCGTATTAATTATTAGTATAATTATTTTGTATCTTTGGTTCAGCCTGGATAATACGGCTTGAACCCAACGACCTTGCATATATTTCTAATAATAATTTTTCTACCTATGTTATTACAAAAAAAAATAAAATCTTAAAATATAAACGTAGAATGTTTACCATCCTTTTCTTAAACGGCAGAAACGTTAAGTTAAAACGAACTTATTTTTTCTTTAAAAGACTAACGTTATAAAATTATCGCAAAATAATTAAAATAATTATAAAAAAACTTTAACGCTAGCTCGGAAAAATTACGATATTACTATTTACATATATAAATAACGTCAGTTAAAAAGGCGGTAACTTCTTAAAATCTAGATTTTAAAATAAATATAAATACTATACTATAAATCTCTAATTTTATTATATATACTAATATATACGTTATTATTAAGAGATTAATCCCTTAATCCGTTATCGTTTAGGCTCTTAATTATTTAAATATATATTTTATAAATATAAAATATCACATATTAACGAAAAATAAAGAAAATTTTCTATAAGAAAAAAAATATTAATTTTTAAAATTTAAATACGTAACTAATATTAAAAATATATAATTAAAATTTTTTATATTTTTTAAAATATTATTAAAGTTATTTTTAAATTTATTTCAAAATTTTATCTTTTTTAATTACGTAATTATTTTAAATAACCCTAAAAGTTAAATTTTAACAATTTCCCATACGAATTATATAGGAAATTATTAAGGTGTAATTTTTATAACCTTAACTCTTAATTTCGTAATAAAAACATTAATATTTTTAAATAATATTTTATATACGGCCGTATTTAAGGTCATTAATTATTAATCCGTTAACTGCTTTTTAATATCTATCTTTATTAATTAATTATAAATATGCGATTTCGTTAATTTTGTATGGGAAATGGTGGCGCGTTAAGGGGGTGGGGCGTAGATAGGGTGGTCATCTTATATGTTCGTCCATGATCCAAGTCAACTGGTAGACTTCGAAAACATCTGCGGAAAACCTCTTGAAGGTCTGTGAATTAACTAAAGTTTCCCTTTCCATCGGTTAAACATTGGCTGATAAGTGCTGGGACTAGGATTCATTATTAGCGCGGCATGCAGGCATAGAAGACTCAAAGTACTGGCAAAGTTAGGCATATATCATGGGTTACGCAGAATCCCCACCAAGATGGTACTATAGCATCGTAAAATCATAATACGGAGGTTAGGATACCATACCACCGAACTATAAAACGTGTGAGATCTTCCATGCTGCCAGATGCTCTTGTAGTTTGGATCACGGCCGATAGTCTTGAACATGGAGAGTCTTAACGTTTCACGAGCCGGCTTTGCTCCTTACTAGCATAATTTGATACGATACCCTTATACTGACCTGGTAAGGACGCCGTAATACTTCCTCGTTAGGCCGACATCCCGGTGTATGGAGGGCATGAAGATCTGGAAACACATGTTGCTGCCCAACCCGACATGTTGGACGACAGTATCCCTTAGGAAAGCCGGTATAGCCAATAACCATGTCACAAGTTCTCGGAATGCGTTACACAACTAACGCAAAGTGGCCGACGGGACACAACATCGAGTCCCTAACGTCTCCTCCACTTCCGTCGTGGAAGTACAGCATGACGGTAACGGCAGGCGTCTCCAACAATAGCAGAAAAGACTTCAGAGTTGCAATGCAAGCAAGAGCAGAAATAGTAGCGGGATCCCAATTGGACTGATCGCACACCGCGGGCGCCAAATACCCGTGCTCCTCTCCTCCGGGATTTGTCCTGGGCTTTATTAGCTGGAGCCGGAATCAACGCGGAAGTCCACTGTGTGGTCAAGCCCGCTGCAGCCTCCCGGCAAACCGGGGAATTCTGACGGGCGATCCCAACCTCATCGGCCCGCGGGAGGCAGGCACTATCACACTGCACCGCGGTGGGCCGAACTGGGGCTGTGTCACGGACGGATGGGGCACTCCGGGGCGCGTCACAGACGGGGTCGATCCCTGCTCAAGTGCGAAGTCTAATACGTAGATACGCACGTATCTAGCGCATAGACTCATCCCATCATGAATGGGATCCAGCGGCAGCTCCCCGAAGGGACTCCCAGAAACGGATATGCCGACCGTGATGGAGTGGGTACATACCTTTCTTTCTCGTCGCGCAACGGGCTCCAGCGGCGGGAGCTGCCCATGGCCGTTCAAGCAAGCGTACAGACAGTACCGAGAAAGCCGAAGAAGCCGGCAGTCATTCTGCGACGGGAGACACCCGAAGGCTTAATTGAACGACGGTTTTGGCGACCTGGACCTTGCTTCGCACCTTGAGCCATTGCGGGAAATTTTCCCGCCGATACGTTGATGCGTCTGTGCTACATTTCGCTAGGGGGCCGAGATGTCTAAGGCATGACAAGAAGCCATAGCCATCAGCCGTCGCCTGCATTGAATGGGAAACCCTACCACCTTCAGAGTAGACCTAGCATTAAAGGTAGGCTCGGACACTCTAAGACATCGAGAGTCAGCCAGCAGTGGCATACTCTGAAAGATGCACATACATAATATCACCTAACGAACAGAATGGCTGGTGAGCATCGCTGTAACGATGATTTTGGCCTGCGCAAATAATAGCGTGCGTAGGTCGTGTTATTGCTAGGATGTTGAGCTTGAACTTCGACTCGACTGGACTGGAAGCTGGCATGGTAGGCTTAACTTGTCTTGGCCATTTCAGCTCGGAGTTAGTAACGCATGCCATTCGATAGCCCGGCGACTATTGGGAAGGGGACTCCCCAGCAAGGCAGAAACGTCCTAAACGAAACCCAATCTCAGCTTTCAGCTCTTCAGCTCGGACCAGCATGACAGACTCCTTCATGAGCATCCAACTTACGTAGAATGAGCAGTGATGTGGCGACTAAGCGGCAAGGCGGACAATAAACTTGTTTTGCTTCATTGGCGACGAGCTCACAGATACGGGTGCTCGTATCCCCGCTAGGGCTGACGATATGCTGCGGTGCTGACTCGTCACAGTTCGATAGGTAGTTGAAGTCTGATGATTACCGCGGATTACACCGCCAGCAGCCGCTTAATGCTGTTACACGAAAAGGACTGTCCATCGCCGATTGCGAAAGAGACATACGTAGGAAGAGGGACGAAACTCCTAATTAGTCCTACATAGCAGAAATAGCCGCAGCACTTACTAGGCTTACTGCGCAGCATCGTATGATTAGTTCATGATTTGTCAGTATCAGATCCCAAATGTCCTTATTCACGCTGCAGATAAGCAAAGCAAATGCACACAAGCTGAAGTGCAACGAGTTCTGACGATTCGCCTTCGCGCTAAGCGTAGTCTATGCAGATGATCTTACAAGGGACGGGGTTCCATAGTTCATATCATGTGACTCACAACGGACGACCATCTTCACCAGCCCCATTGGAAGCGCGCCGCATGACAAGTTTTCGCACACATGATAGCAAGTGTTGGAGAATATCATGAGGATTGGAAGCCGAGAAATCATCAGATGAGAAAGGCAGCCTGGCTTACTAATGATAGGGAGGTCCCACTGCGCGATAGCCCAGCAGCTGATGAGTAGGCGCGTAAGGCATTACATGATTACCTGTTCCAGTCCAATAATCCCACCCGTCGGGAATACAAGCGGGGCCCATGAAGCCGGCCTACATACGCATATTTTCAGCTCCATCGTCTTCGTCACAGTTCCGGGAATCGGTGGGGTACTGGGGGCGATGGGATAACTACCATCCCGGTCCCCCATGGCTTCAGCCCAGATGGGAGGTGGCGAGTCAAGCCAGCCGGACCTGGTAGGCACCCTGGACCTCAAACTGAAGGAGAAGGAGGGGTGGTGCGCCATCTCCGCCTCAGGGCGACCCTACCCACGCGCGCGCTCAAAGATCGACCCCGTTGTCGACCTCCTCGAGGACTCTGAGCTCTGGAATTGGGCTGAACCTTGGAGGCATTAGGTGCGGCGTCGTGGTGGCGGCCACCTGCCAGCGTAGCAGCGGCGATTC
>QJNZ01000382.1:0-86224 GCA_004155055.1 Monosporascus sp. CRB-8-3
GGGATCACTCGGAACAACGTTGATCCTCTCCGAAGCCCTATATCAGTAGATCACACCACCAAGTGGGCTCACCGCTTCCTAGCTTCCTAGTTATCAATCAATCCTCTCAAGAGCTGTGCAGCTGCTCCCTAGTAAGTGTGACATGATATCATCGAGTAACCTGCAGCGCACGTGTAGGCTTTTCCAAGTTAAAGGAATTTTAACACATTCTGGTATATATCTCAGGACACATTCATCTTCCTGCCCGCCTTCTCTCCATGACATAGTGATTCATATCTTTGCATAGTTCTCAGAATTCTTCCCCTTAAAGTTATATAATGCATAGGACAGCCGAATCTACGGACAAGCTTTTTACTCCATGGTGTCTAGTAGTACTGGGCGGACCACTGCATGGTGCGTACTGCAGATCGTTCGGCAGTTAGGCTAGGGCTAGCGTTACCGAGCCCGATTTGAGCTGTGTGACTAAGGTCTACTGTAGTAAATGAGGAGCAGCTTTGAGGTAAAAGGAGCCGTTGCCAGGTGATTGTTCCTCGTCGGCCAATTGTCCGTCGAATTACGTATCACAGGAAAGCTATCTGTAATGAAAAGGCCGGCCAATAACCGCAGAGTCCCCAAACAACCCTGGCTGGACTGTGGAGGCTCGGCCGGGTTGTAGGAAGTCGGATTTAGGCTCCACCAGCACATCACGATTCGCACTACTTTGTACACTACGCGGACTCTACGTTCCTAGTATCTTCCTTACTCCTATAAAAGGACTGCGTCATTGTGGGGTTCTTGCAGCAAGAAGCTGCGAGTCCAGCAACTTTTCATCTACTACGCAGTACTACTCTCTATTACATTTTAGCCCACGAAGGAGGGGCTACGGAGTATACCGTAGTCAAGATGTCCGGGGTGGAGTAAGGGGACCAGCGCTAGAAGCAATTACTCGCTCGCGTGCCCTCAAAGGAGCGACCCGAGCAGACCCAGAATCAGGCCATACATGTGTGTGGTATTATCACCAACAACGCTGGCCCATCAATATCAGGATCCCATGTTACTACGTACTTTTACGTCAAGGCGTCTCGGTGGGCTGTCGGTCCCGTCACGTCTCATGATCGAAATAACCTTCTGCGCTCAATCCTTGGATACAGCCTGGCTCTCCCCCGAATGCTCCGTATACTGGCGCACGCTGACACCTAGGATTTTGGCGTACATAACTGAAGACTTCCCCAGGCTTGTCCCCGTCCCCGAACCCTGTTTCCTCCTTCATTCTAATTTTGCACTTGTCATCGTTTGCTTACCTGGGCGCCCCAGAAAGTCCCCAGATAGCCAAACTTTGACCACTGGGTCCAGCTCGAAAGTCGATGTTGCCGGTTGTACTCCTCCCCCCGCAACCCTCTGATTATTCAGCATGAGTGGTGACCCCGGAAAATGGCCCGGCTCTCTGCAGTTGGCGAGTGCAAACGACCACGACCCGGCAGTCAATAGCTCCGGTTCAACGGTCGTCGGCGCTGAGTTCGCCCATGGCCGCAATACCATCATAGGACCTACGGTTGACCAGACCGTCGCGGCGCGTGAGGCGAACAGGGAAAAGAGAGAGGAAGACACCGGGAAGCGCGAGATTACCGAGGGCGAGTGTGAAGGCGAACTGGGTTTCGCTTTTCCCAGCTGGAAAAAATGGTGGATCCTCACCGTCATATTCTTGGTCCAAACGTCTATGAACTTCAATACCTCGCTGTACTCGAACGGTATCGGGGGCATAAGCGAGGAATTCGGAGTCAGCCTACAAGCAGCCCGTGCTGGCGCCGCCGTGTTCCTCATCACCTACGCTTTCGGATGCGAGCTGTGGGCGCCATGGTCCGAAGAATTTGGTCGAAAGCCCATCCTACAAGCGTCACTATTTCTCGTCAACATATGGACGTTACCCGTTGCATTGGCCCCCAACTTTGCCTCCATCATGGTAGGTCGAGCCTTAGGGGGCCTCTCGACGGCGGGAGGTAGTGTGACGCTAGGTATGATTGCTGATATGTACGAGAGTGACCACCAGCAATATGCGGTGGCTTATATGTGAGTCCTATGGCACCGCGATCAACTCGGCGGTATTAGTTGGCAGCGGGGACGGTCCGTAAGGAATCCCGTGGCTGACATGACCAACCACACAGCGTTTTCTCATCTGTTGGAGGATCAATCCTTGGCCCCATCGTCGGTGGGTTTGTCGAGCAGTATCTCCACTGGCGATGGACCATCTGGATTCAGCTGATCTTCGGTGTCGCTGTTCAGCTTCTGCACCTCTTCACCGTTCCAGAGACGCGAACCACGATCATGCTAAATAAGATCGCCCGGAAACAGAGAAAGTCGGGTCAGGATCCGAATGTATACGGTCCCGACGAGATAGAGTCTTTCTGGGATCGCTTCACCTTCAAGGAGTTGATGTACACCTGGCTCAGGCCCTTCCGCATGTTTCTGACGGAGCCCATCGTCCTTACTCTGTCTCTTCTCTCTGGATTTTCGGATGCGCTGATCTTCATGTGCATCCAATCTTTTGTCCTCGTGTATGAGCAATGGGGTTTCAACGCCTATCAAGTCGGCCTGTCCTTTATCCCGATCGGTGTCGGTTATGTCATCGCCTGGATTCTTTTCATTCCCGCTTTCAAGCGTAACGAGAAGGTACGACAGAGGAAGCCCGATAATGAACACGCACAGTACGAGTCTCGGCTTGCCCTGCTATTGTGGCTTGCGCCCTGTTTGCCGATTGGTCTCATCATCTTTGCTCGGACAAGCTTCGGTCCACCGATCCACTGGATTGGCACCATGTTCGGCAGTGCGATTATCGGCATTGCCAATTATGCTATCTACATGGCCACTATCGATTATATGATATGTGCCTATGGCCCGTACTCTGCTTCTGCAACAGGTGGTAACGGCTGGGCTCGTGATTTCCTCGCCGGGGTCCTGACTGTACCCGCCACCCCCTTCTACGCCAACATCGGCGTGGAGAAGGGGAGGAATCTGGAGTATGCTTCGACAATCTTATTTGGCATCTCGTTCATTCCCGTCATAGCTGTCTACGTGATCTACTGGAAGGGGCCCGTCTTGCGGAAACGGTCCCCATTCGCCCAGGGCTTGCGGACAGGAGCTACGGAATTTGAGGGCCACAGACTTAGTGTGCCGAACCAGCAGCCTCGGACTTCCGTTGCGACACGACCTCCAATGAGATACGGCGGTACGTCGCGACACAGCTCGTATAACGCCAGTCGCCAGGCAGAAAGCCGCCTTTCCAGTAGGAATGCGACCCGCGCGAATAGCGCCGCGAACACGGCCGGGAATAGCCGCGCAAACAGCGTCGACCAGGATCGACTCCGGAACATGGACACGATCACTTCCGTTCCAACAAATCAGCTAGGATAATGAGTCATAGAATTCCTCTCAGGTGTCGCGGGAGAGAAGCTGCGCACAAATGCGTAGCATGCTCATCGTAGGCGGCGTTGATACGTATCTTCGTCATTTTCGGGGGTAGAAAAGCACACTAGCCTACCCCCACGCAGTGCATAGCTGGTATTCACCCACAGTCCCGGATACCGTTTATGGGGGCTTATACGTTGTTATTCTCCCAGTAGCTGAAGGCCCCCATGTCTCCCCACAGATCCCCAAAGCCTTCGAACTACCTTGACTAGAATTAGATTCCCGCGGGTAATCTGAAAAAGTAACGTCACTAGGCGAGTTCGATACCATCAGGTCTAGTCAAAAATAAATGCACGATTTGGATACGTTATACTACATATCAAGTGACCGCGCTGGAGGCTTGTGGACTACACAACCCTATATTCCCAGAGATGGCGGTTTGTCCAGTTAACCCCTATCCTCGCCCCTACCAGCCCGATGAATCGCCGAAGTGGAGCGATAACAGTTTTCATACTAAACTCCGCTTCATTTCGCTTGGATTCTAGAGGATGCCATCGTGAATCCATTCAGTTGCGGCCGCTTCGGACTGTCCAGTATCCGTGTGATGGTTCCCAGTGGGTGAGGTCGGCGACGATGTCCCTCGCCGAATATACTTACTCCCGTACCAATATATGGTCAAAATAGGGGCCATCCCGGGATGTGACGTGTCCTCTTTACCCAGTTCTCGAGCGATCTTTTCGTGCCAAAGAGGAGTTCATCGAGGCCGCTCCAGTCTGCGAGTACTCGATACTATATTGCACTGTCTTTTGGATTGGCATCTCGTGGGCCCCAGCGATGATACATTCTTCGGACCCTGTGTCACTCCTAGGGTGGTGTAGGTTGGCTAGATTGACTCGATCCTTGCCAACTATGCATGTGCATCTTGTATCACCTTGGGTTGAAGGTCCTGCAGTGCTGCTATCCTGCGTACTCCCGTTCTCGCGTTCACGTGAACTGCGATAAGCCTGCATGAGCTTGGGGAAGAGTTTGACCAGTAGTGGTCTGATCTGCGGAAGACACGCGCATATGATCGCCACGTTCATCTCAATGATGGTCCACATCGTCGAGGCGATATCATATGTTTTGTCGGTGGTCCTGGCCTGGTTGTTGATAGTCGTGGTGCGGAGACAGGAGGTAATGACAACACTAGCCAGTGTAAGCTTCGCAGTATTCACATGAAAACCAGATCGACTTACAAGATACCTAAGGCGAAGACGATGGCCAGGCCGGCTTTCTGTACGCGTGGAATTTGCAGCCCGTAGACGAGGGGCATAGGAATGATCAGGATTATCAAGTCCGTGGAGATGTTGAAGCTAGCGTTTGCGTACCAGAATCGACCATTGTTGATGCAATGGCCTTTGATAGTCTGGTTGAAAGCCTTCTCGATGGGGCTGCATTGGAAAATAGTCGCCGCAACTGTAGCAGCGCAGAACATGGCAACGCAGGTCATGACAAAGATGCAGCCCCATCGGAACCATTTGACACCCGTAAAGATCCGTAGATAAAGCAACAAGATCGAAGTTTTAGTCAGGTTAAGACTGGCCTTGTAGGTAATCTGGCATAAATAGAAATACTAGAGGGCCGTTCATTAGCCCTCGAGGCGAATAGGAGATTTCAGAACGTGGCACGAACCTTCATGGCTTCGTATTTTTCAGACGGTGTTAAGTCGCGCCAGTGTCGACCATATCCGTGGGAGCATGCCATTATCATGAGAGCCCCTGATGTCAACGAAAATGCCTGGTGAATATTAGCATGGGGATTCTGTTATGCGGCTTGTCTCAATGACGGAGGCCTTTCCTCACCAGTGCCGCTAGGATAATAAAGTCATCCACACCCGGTTTCCCGCTCTTCCGTCTTCGGGACCATAGTCTGACCCCCACAATCACCGGGCATATGGCGAAGAAGACACCAACGGGGGTGTGTATCATGTAAGCATTGCTAGCATTGGGTGGATTGCTCCCTGCAGAGAGGGTTGCTGAACTGGGTTCCATGGAGCTGGGGTGCAAGTGGTAACAAGAATGGATGCAAAAATCGACAGAAGGGAAGTCGACAACAACAAATATTTCCCAGATATATCAGCTGTTGTGAGATGCGGGAGAGAACAGGGAGTTCCGGTCCTTTTTTATTTTCAGGGCTTAGTATGAATGATGCTGACTAGATAAGGCGGAAAGCTAGCGAGCTCTGAGGATATAACGGACACTATGTTCTTATCAACCTGACTCCATATGAGCTCGTCTAGTGGATGTGCGTTCAGCAAGCGATATATCGTCTCTAAGCGACTAAGGAGCTCTTAGCCGAAGTCGGTTAAACGGTGTGCGGGTGGCAGCCTGTTACCACAATAGCGCTTGCAAAGGAGTTGGTCTTGGCGTACGCGGGCATCAAGAACACTGTCGGGTGTAAAGAGAACACAAGAGACAGGATCTCCCTCTTCTCGTGGAGTATTAAGCTCGAACGCCCTCAGTGGATGAGGATATTAATGCTAGAATGCCTTATGGAAAACGGGGCGCAATCAACGATCGCGTGGGATGGGAAAGCGACCGCCCGATGGCATTTTATTCAAGTTAGAACATACGGCGGGGAGTATCACCCGGAGTATAAGGTCATGGTGTCTCAGATACACTGAACAGAAATTTTGAATGCGTTGCTTTTCCTCCCTGCGTGCGTCCAACCCAGACACGGCGAGCGGTTTGTGTCACAACGACCGCTTCCCGCGATTGCTTGACATGCTGTCGCTTATGCCAGCCGGGTACGGCAAGTTCAATATCCGTGGCTTCCTAGCCGGAATCTCTGATTATCATTATACTCAAACACCACGCTTTTGGCAGTTCCTTGGAAGTTAAGGCCTGCGCACATCTGAGGTCGTCCGTGGTCACGTGGGCAAAGTAGGAGCATATTTTGTCAGTGTCAATGCGTATCTCGCACTATAATAGGCCTTAGAAACACAACTTCCGTACCTAGGTACTTATAAGTCGCCGAAGACCAAACGCCCGGATGGAATAGCTTCGACTTAGTCGGCGAACTCCAACTGACCAACGAGACACGACATCACCGTACTTGACCCAAAAAAAGTCGACGATGCATTTCGGGTGGTGCTTGAAAATCAGCATGTTTTGTTTTTATCGTCTCGGTTCCAAATCCGCTGTACGGGAATTAACCAGACCGCCATCAAAGACACTATCTATCCGAGTCATTTGGGTCCTTCCTTATGCACAAGCTAATCAATCGTACAGGCTTGATGGTATCAGACGCACCACCCAAGTCTACAAAGACGTCCATTTTAAAGGTGACGGAAGAGAAGTTGTTTAGGGCGCTTACGGCATTGCTTGCAACGTCTTGAATTAGTGGCAATGAGAAGCCGAGTCTGTAGCACTACTGTCGTTTCGAATCAGAGTGTCGGGGCCCCACTTAGCTTTTAAATCACACACCTTTTTTTGTATGGGCCCTTTTAAAATGCATGTAATCCTTCGACAATAATACAATAGCAGCTATAATAACAGCAAATAAAGCTTTCGCGATTGTTTTTTATGCGTAATTTTTTTATTGATAACTTCTTTAACTTCGATTTTTGTTTTGCGTTCCGTATTACGAAAACCCGGCTAACCTAGCCAAATGCCTTTTAAGTTGAGTTGTGCTATTCGCACATTAGTTTTTTGTATGGGAGCCATACATTACTTTTTTTACACCTGCCACCGACCCGCCACCATTTCAGTCACCTTATAATACTTATTGCTTACCTTTAAATAACTTAACAATATAACGTTTTTTAAAGGATTTTTATAACTGATTTTAATCCTTATTAACTGTAAATAATAAAATTAAAATCCGTTTAATTTTGCGATTTTTCGTTACGAAAATACGTATAAGTAAAATATAAGGTATAGGAAAAGGATACAACTGCAAAAAGAAAAAAGGGGTCGCTTAAAGTGTTTTAAATGGTTCAGCCCTATAACGCACCCTATAGCGCACCCTATAACGCACCCTAGCGCACTTTATAACGCACCTTATAACGCACCTTATAAAGCGCCTTATAAGGCACCTTATAACGCACCAAATAGCGCTTTGCTTAATAACGAAAAGAACGATTAATATCTTAACGCGTATATATCGCATTAAGACGATTATTATATAGTATTTGTCGCTTTTATTAAGGTAATTGATTTATCGAAAAAGAAATATGGTATTAAACGGGCCGTTAAAAATATGACGGGCCGGTGGCAGGTGTAGAAAAAGTAATGTACAGCTTCTATTAAAAAACTAATGTGCGAATAGCACAACTCTTTAAGTTACCTAGCCGTACGCGTTTTTTTTTAAGGCTGATCCGAATCGACGAAATTGCGAACGAATATTTCGAAATATCTTTACGGGCTAACCTTACGATAGTTCCGAAAAGGATTTGTAAGCCGCGTATAAAAATGGTTAATGCTGTCGAAAATCGCCAAGCTACTTCCTTTAATACCCGGGATAATAATATTTATAAAGCGGCTGTTAATAAGCGATTAGTTATTATAAAGACCGTTCCGAAAAATAAAAAAAAAGGCAGGCGGCGGATAATTATTTTTAAGGCTGAAAATCTTAAAAAATCCGAAATTAAGATTGTTACGGATATAGAAAGGGATATAGGAAACGCCCTTAAAGTTACGGATAATAAGCTTTTAAATAATAAAGTTATCCTAACCGAGCCTTTTAAAACTACTTCCGAAACTGCTTCCGAAGCTATTTTCGAAACTGCTTCCAAAGCTGCCTCCAAAGCTGCTCCCGAAACTGCTCCCGAAACTGCTTTTAAAGCTGTTTCTAAAGCTACCCCTAAAGCTGCCCCCGAAACTGCCCCTGTCAAAAACGAAGCCGATTTGAAATATACCGATCGTAAAGATATTTTAGTTAAAACCTTTTAACCGAAACCCCTAAATATACGTACGTAGTTTCTTAATATTATTAAAGTTACTATTAACGGTAAGCCCCCGAAAAAACAACTTAATAAAATACGGAACGTTATTTAAATTACCGATTTATAATAACTTAAACGATATATTAATAGCTATTATACGAAAATATTTAAAAACGATTCGTTTAATTCTATTAATTAACGCGTTATTAATTATATTAACGAAAAACTATAAGGTAAATATAAATATAACTTTCGGTATACGTTCGTTTAAGTTAAAAAACTTACGTAATGTTACGAACCTAGTTACGAAATTATATTATAATTTTTTAAGGTATTATTATACGGTTTTTTCGAAGTTAATAAATTTGTTAAAATTATTATTAATATCGCGAAACGTAATAGTAAAAAAAACGTTTTTTTAAATTTTATATATAGCTTTAGCTTTCGATTAAAAGAATTTTAATCTCGATCCGACCTTTTTTTCGAACCTAGAATTTTTTTAATATAACGCTAACGTTTATCGCTTCGGGATAATTACATTTTGCAATAATTAACCCGCGTTAATAATAATCCCTTTATTAAGACTTTCCAAAACCGTAACGCTGCAGGCGTTATAAGAATACCTATATTTATAACCCTTTCTATTAAGGACCTTTTTCCAGTAACCCTTATAACAGGCCGAAAGCCTATTACGAAACACTTATTTATGCCTATTTCCGGTATATAGGCCGAATTCGATAAAGGCTTTAAGGTCCGTAAAACCTTATCGAATATATTCGAATATAAAAAAGGCAGGAATTGCCTTAACTATAAAGATGTTAATCTTTAAATATGTTAAGTTAAAAACGGCATTTGCTATTATAATATAACATCCCGATAATTTGTTCGTTAATATAACGATATTAACCGTTACGAAGTTATATATAAAATACCTTTTATTAAGTTATATTACGAATTCCATAAAAAAAAACGTAATAAACGTGGAATTCGAAAGCGTTAAAAAATAACGTAAAATAAATTAACTTTTAAGAATTTCGAAAATTAGGCCTTTAAAGCGGCGGAATAGTAATAGTAATAATAATACGAATATTATATATAATTACTTCGGGGAAGGTTTTTTAAATATAGTAGCTAATAAGCTTTAAGCTAACAGATAATAACCTTTAACGGGATATATTACATAGCAGGATTACTTAACTGCCCGAACCTTTTAAAGCCTTTCGAATCCAACGGTTACGGCGAACAAATATAACGATTAATAATAGTTACCTTTTATATTATACTTTTTATAGCGAACGAATAATAATTTTTTTAACCTACTTATTCGCAATTTTTCACCTTTTATCCCTAAAAGCGTAAATACCGAAAAGTTACTTTAAGACGTATATATAAAACGCGTTTAAATTCGAAAACGCTTTTTAAAACCTTAAGGTATTATTTTATTTACGATTAAATAAGTTATTCCGTAAAAATAATAATTAAAATTAAGTATTCTTTTCCGTTATCTCGTATATACTTTAAAACCTGGAATTTTAATAGCGAAATTAATAAATTCCTAAACAATAACACTATAATACAAAAAAACGCTTAATTCTAACTAATATTTTTTATTAATAATATACTTAAAACCCCTTATATATTAACATCTTGCTAATAATTTAACCTTTTTACAAGTTCTTTAAACCTTTAACCCTTCTCTAACGCCTATATACGCTGCGGAATAATTATCCGAAATTCGCCGTCGATACCGCCTTAAAGTTTCGGATAATTAAAATAATGAAAAATACGATAAACGGCATAATTAATACCTTAGAACAATACCATTTAAAAAAAAGAAAACTTAAAAAAATACGAATACGGATATTTAATACGGGAAAAACTTCAGTAACCGTTTAATATGTTACTTTCCTACTATATATACATCAATTAATCAAATCCTAATTTACCTGCGTAATCTTAAAATAGCCTTTAATTTCCTCCTTTCGTTACCCAACCTATTCGTAATAATTTATAAGGAATA
Source organism: Monosporascus sp. CRB-8-3 (assembly GCA_004155055.1). Lineage (NCBI taxonomy): Eukaryota > Fungi > Ascomycota > Sordariomycetes > Xylariales > Monosporascus > Monosporascus sp. CRB-8-3. The sequence continues at coordinate 10,326 of QJNZ01000382.1, forward strand.
ACCCGAATCGCTTATTATTAAGAAAATCGTTAAGCGTATATTTAATATAATAACGGATATAAATTTTAAAGTCGTTAAAAAACGCTTTAATAAGGTTAAAATTAAGTAAATATAAAAGGAAATACTACAACTTTATTCCAACTTTTTCGCATATTATATATATCTCGTCCGAATAATAAAAGTTAACGTTATCTATTACTAATACAAAACGTAACTCAGGGAACGGGTTTATTAATAATAATACCCTTTTTTTTAACTATAAAATAAAATTTTTACGGTTAATAAACCTTTAATATATAAAAATATTTGATAGTTTATTAACTGTAATCGCCGGCAGTATATTAAAACGATAATTTCGCTTTAAAACTTGCCGTACAAAAGAAATAAAACCTTTAAATACCTAGCCGTAACGATAATTAACATTACGTTTATTAATACCCGATTTATTTACGAAAATAAATATATTAAAAAAATATTTAATAACGGCATAAAAATACCATATCCGTTACCCCGAATCCGCTTACGTAACTTTAATCTTTAGCTTTTTATTACCCTAATTAACAGCCGTTAAATATTTCGATATCGTAAAAATAGTTACGTATATATCGTAATAATCGGCAAAAAACTATTATATTTTGTCGAAATATAAGTCGGATTTATAAATTAACTTTTTTAATAACTTTTATATAACTAACGTTAGTTAATTAAGGTAACGCGTAATAAGGTAACGCGTAATAATATATAACATTTACGTTAAACGCCCAAAGAAATAACCTTAAAATTCCCTTATAGTAATAATTTATTCCGCTAATAAAAAACCGCTTAATTGCCTTATATTAAACGCGATATCGCTCGATCGTATGCATATTAATATCGAATAAAATCGAAAGTTTTTCGTTAATATAATCGTTTTCGGATATTAAAATTAACAGGTTATATTTCTGCAACGTAATAAAACGTTTCCTATATTTCGCTTTAGGATTAAAGATAATAGGCATTTCCGTTACCTCGAAATATCGTAAATCGAAAAAATCATTTATACGGAAGGCTTTAGTTATTACTATTATTATTGTTATATCGCTATCGAAGGATTATACACGTTTTAAAAAGGCCCATACAAAAAAAGGTATGTAATTCAAAAGCTAAGTGGGGCCCCGACACTCTGATTCGAAATGACAGTATAATATTAAAATGGTGAACCCAAAAGTTTCCGATAGCAAAAGACCGTTTTGTCTCCCTCATCGGAATAAGGGGTCTGCCAAGGTTGATTGACGTCTTCATGGTCCAAAGGATAGTTAACCGGCTACGCAGAGTCTGAGCTGATACTACGCTGACACATACTTCAGCTGGGACGGGCTCAGCGCAACAGGCCCGAACCGTCACTAAAATCCAATAAATAGATCCTGCGGGCCATGGGGATAGCCCACTATGAGCTTCGGCTCCTCTAATGTGATCAACTCTCCGAATATTACTAGCTGGATGCTATTGTGATCTCGCTTGGCTAGCCATGTATGGAACCTCCCAGACTTTTCTCTTTCCCGGCAACAAATACTTTCACATCAATTCAAAGAGATGGCAAGCATCACGATTCCTTCAGACCTGAAACCAGTATTCGCCGGCTCGATTAAGGAGACGCCAATTATTTACTTGTCGTGGACACTCTCACAGTGAGGTTGCAGCATCGGGGACGGAGGGGTTCGGTCGCCTTCGCCCCGCCCATATTTCATCCATAGTCGCTGTTGATTCTCTCCTCAGTTCAACTGTCATTAGCTGATCAGGCAAACGACCAGCCCTTGGAACTATCCTCAGCGCCATCAACAATGTCACACATCTTGTACTTAGGTCTTTTCATCGGGGCATTCTTGATACAAGAAGCCGTGTGCTACCGCCTTACCGAAACCACGACTATAGCCATCCCCTGGACTAGGCCCTCTATCACTTCAACCACCATCATCCCCTATACGGAACTTGCTAGGGTCGTCGTTGAAGAACCCTTTGCCGACGCCGGAATGCCCCCCCGTCGCCCTTCGAAGGAACATGTTCCGTGCTTGGTTAGACCGAGTTGTGGCGCCGAAGGTTTTGACATTAATTATTACGAGAACCCAATTGGGGGTATACCAGCGGAAACGTGCCCTCTTCGTATTATATTAGAAAAGGCCTTACTCCTCTAAAGTCATCCCTGACGAACATCGCATACTTCCCTCAGGACATCGTGGAACGGGGCGTATTTCCCGATGTCTACCCACCCTCCGGCGGCGACGCGTTCCGGTATTATGTCGGTTGGGTCCGCGATACCAATGGAGGCATCGGGGTGGACGCGAACAACTTCGCCCTCCTCTGTCACGGCTATTACCGTGCTCCTAGAACAGGGATATGCACGATATGCACCTCCGCCAACAACGGGAACGAGGTCTTCTTCAGGGATGGCAATGGTTTTAGCTGTTGTGACGAAACGGTTTCGCCGGATGCCGAGCCGCTCGTCGCTCGTCGCTAGTGCGGGAGGCAACTTTGTGAACCCCTACAACTGCGAAGAGGTCTCCCTCAATGAAGGACATTATTATCCCATCAGGAGGGTTATGGGCAACTGGGCCGGACATCCAGCTTTGGATTTGCGGGTCTGGGAGCCCCAAGTTGCATACGAAGACCGCACGCACGACTCTACTGGGAAGGCACATCCACATGAATGTGGATGGTTCACTTGACAATGCGTCGAGATGCAGGCGGTATAAGGCCAGCCGGCAATGAAACATCTCGCCAGGCGCCGCCGTGAGGGAACCTAGCAAGTGAGTCTGTTGGGGCCGTTGGGGTTAGAGCCTCCTGACCTGATTCCTTTTTTCATATCTGTTCCCATCATGCTGTATCAATTACATGGGGACTCTTGTTCATCTGCTGCAGTGCAGTATTCACTTAATCGTCTATCATAGTCAGCATACTAATACCAATTTCCCGAGATTGCTATCAAACTAAGCAGTCAATGTTGTCAAGGGAAGGGAAGGATTCCACTTGAAATAAGCTGGTGACACAACCATTACTTTGATAGGGGTACTAGGGTTTAATGCAGGTTTATGTCTAAGCAACATCGGCTGTGCGGATGGCAGAAGACTTGTTTCACGGGATTCCGAATTTGAGATGCTCGGATGGGGTTCGACGGCGATGCAGCTGTCGAGCCGGATGCCGCCATAGACTAACCGAGACATGTCATGCACTGCCACTGCAAGGCAAATGTAAACTTGGCACTCGAGGTTGAAGTCATATGTCTCACTACCACGCTGTATAGGTTACCTTGACTGCATCAAGTTTTTGATTTTGCTAAGTTTGACTCACTATGGTGCCGTCGTGGTAAGTATGGGAGGTCACTTTAATTATGTGATGTTGGAACGGTCTTTCTCACCTCGAGTGAACTCCGTGTCTCAAACATGCGCCCTTAGTGGAGATGTGTTAGCAGTGGGTGTTATAAAGCCCTAGCAAGCTGCTAGGAAGATAAGTGGACATGATGGTTGACCTTGCGGCCTGGAATGTAAAATACTTTAAAGACATTTTGGTCAGTTGTATGAAATCTCGGACGATGCACAGACCAAAACCAAGAGTAATAGTCGAAGCAATATCTACGCGTTGTTTGCTACGGGTGAATGTAGAATGAAGCAGCTTCCATCCCCCCTCAAGTTTAATGCCTTGAGCAGCCTTGCCTTTCTGCGCGTCCATCTTTACATTCTCGTCTTTTTTACGCACACCGCTAATACGTGATTTCCCTTTTTGAATCACCGTAGGCGCGTCTTCCTGTCTTAGATTTGCACTCGATAGTTTCCCAAACTGCTTTGACAGCACGGCAATCCGCTGCACTGCAACCCTCCTCGCATAACCCCCGGCAAACTATCACGCCACGCAGATCTCTTACTCCCTTCCTCACTGCCATACCATCGCAACCCTGTGTTTACCTGCATTGTTCAACCATGTCTGAGAAGACCCTTGACGCGGAAGCCGGTCATGCGTCCGAAGACCTTCCTGCTGCCGCTGACTCTGCGCAGCTGAAGCAGGAGACGGCAGCCTCGTCGCCGCTGTCGACGACTGCTTGTTCCACCCATAGCTTGGCTGACAGCGATGCTGAGGCCGAGAAGCGCCTCGTCCGCAAGATCGACTTCACCGTCTTCCCGATCCTGTTCGTTGTGTACATGCTGTCGTTCCTCGACCGCATCAACATTAGCAACGCTAGGATCCAGGGTCTGACCGATGATCTCGACCTATCCGGGAACCGATTCAACATCGCCCTCTTTGTGAGATGCTTCAGCCCTTTCTCGCAACGTTACTGACTCGAGCCATTGCCAGGTCTACTTCGTCCCGTACATCTTGCTCGAGATCCCGAGCAACATGATCATCCGCAAAGTGAGACCATCGTGAGTGACCCATGCCACAAACCCCCCACCCATCCCTTGCCGATTTGTTGCATGCATCCTGCCAGTACTAACACTACCTCCAAGGCTGTACCTCGGCGGCCTCATGCTCTTCTGGGGCATCATCAACATGTGCATGGGCTTCGTCCACAGCTACGAGGCTCTCGTGGCGCTGCGATTCCTGTTGGGTGTCTTCGAGGCCGGTGTCATGCCGGGCATCGTCTATCTGACTTCCATGTACTACAAGCGGCACGAGTTCCAGACGCGCATGAGCTTCTTCTTCTGCTCCACGCTTGTTGGCGGTGCTTTCGGTGGAGTAAGTCTTTTCCGCACCCTTGGCTACCGCATCACTCATGAATAATACAACTGATCCCCCTAATAATAGCTCCTCGCCTACGCGATCGCGCACATGAGGGGGCTCGCGGGACTCGCTGCCTGGCGATGGATCTTCATCATCGAAGGGGCAGCGACGGCAATTGTCTCGTTGTGCGCGGCGTTCCTAATCGTCGACTGGCCGGAGCAGTGCCAGTTCCTGAACCCCGACGAGATCGCGCTGCTGAAGAAGCGGCTTGCCGACGACGGCGCTGACATCGCACGCATGGATACCCTGAATGCCTACGCCTACAAGTTGATTCTGAGCGACTGGAAGATCTGGCTGGGTTCTCTGATTTATGTGAGTGTGCTGCGGTTCATCACTAGGCTTCTCTCGTCGTTCGCGCTCGCTTCCAGCTCGCGGTGAGAAACCGAGATTGTGAATACTGGCTAATGGTGATTTCGAAACCGGGTAGATGGGCGTCGGCATCACTGGGTACTCGACTACGTTTTTCATGCCCACGATCCTCAAGGAGTTCGGCTGGACAGCCCAGTCGGCGCAAGTGCACACGATCCCCGTGTATGCGGTGTGCGCCGTGGGCATGCTTGCAGCAGCCTGGGCCTCGGACCGAATGCGACACCGGTACGGGTTCGTTATGGTGGGGGTGGTGATCTCGACCTTCGGATACGGCGTCCTGCTCTCCCAATCCGCTTCCCCCCAGCTCAGCGCGTACCCGTCCTCCGAGGCCAAGTACGCCGCCATCTTCCTCGCCGCGCTCGGGGGTTACATCAGCACGCCCTTGGCGCTCGCCTGGCTGTCCAACAACCTCTCGGGGCACTGGAAGCGGGCGTTCGGATCCGGCATCCAGGTCACCGTCGGCAACCTGGCGGGTGTCGCGGCCTCGAACATCTTCATCGAGCACGAGAGCCCGGCCTACAAGACTGGATACGGCGTCGCGCTCGCCATGACGTGGATCGGGGGCCTCGCGGCGACGGCGTTGTGGGTGCTGCTGCGGCGTGAGAACCGGCTTCGCGAGGGTGGGGTCCGCGACGGGAGGTTGGCCGGCGCTACCGGAGACGAGGTGGAGAACATGGGTGATCATCACCCTGCTTTCCGCTTTACGTTGTAGGGCGGAGTTGTGGCTGGGGGCGACGAGCATTCAATACCACCTTTCATTCTGGTTCGTATTCGGATGTCTCAATGAGGGTTTGCGTTTAGGCGTACGGGATGGCACTCGGCCTTGGTATCGTTCGGGTGGGTTCGCGTTGCGTTGCCGACGTTGGCGGTTCTGGCGCCGCTGCGTTTCAATATATGGGAGGCGCTTAGGCATCTGCTTCTTCATTCGCCTATGGAATGGACCCTGGATCCTTGTTAGTTGTCGCTAGCTTTACGTACATGGGTCCTACGCCCTCTACCGGTCAAAGGACGGGTTCGTGTATACTCCTTAATTGTGTCTGCATACTAGGTTGTCTCGTGTCCTACATATACATGATATTCATACGTCCCCGGGGTCCCCGCCGTACGCATTGCATTTGTTGGACCCCGCCAGACAATATAGACCTCGGCCTGCTCGACTCGACCAAGAATCCATCTGCCTCGCTGGACCCTATCCCTTTTTGTCATTCCCCATAGCCCACCCGCAAAGACCATGGGCAGTCGAGTCACATCTCACGCCATCGATATCACGGAATTATTCGCAAATCTTGCTCGATTACCATTCCTCGAAGAGCGGGTCACCAAAAGAAAGCACCGCCGGCATAGATGATTATTTGAAAGGAAACCGCCAAACGGGTCTAGCTTCAAGCGCCCAGAAAGAAAGGTGGAAGAAAAAAACTGGGCATATGCTGATGTCGATCAGTCGTCCAAAAGAGCGAAGGAAAGTGACTGAAGAACCGTGTCGTTTGCTACACGTTGATTAGTTCCTCTGTTTCAAATTAGGCGCTGTTGATCATCATCATCCAGGCAGAGCTCCATGACGAAATTTCGCTACTTCAACCATGGCCATTAACCCACGATGGGCTTGCTTCCATGCCGGATGGCGTCGTTGAGGAAATGGGGGTTGGAAATGCACCGGTGGAACGCGACGGTAAGGTGCGTTCAAAGTTCATCCTTGACCCGGTCAATCACACATTCTGCCGCATCCGTTGCCCCACTCGCGGCGCTGGCGACTGTTTCGGAAGCCGCACTGGCAAAACTTGAGGCTGACGAGGAACCGGAAGCAAGGGCTCGGGCCAGACGCGAGTACACGGACTCGGTGAAGGTGGGTTCTTTGCCTACGATGAGTTCAGAGACGAGTGAGCTGACAACCGAATACTGTGAGGAAGCAGCATCGCCTGCGGACCCGGCGTAATCACCGGCGGCAGAAGTGACAGCAGAGTATTGATCAGCTGCCGCATCCGCCGCTGATGATGCATAGTCGCCGGCCGCAGAAGCGTAGTCATGGGCTGCATCGCCGGCTGTCTCGGCGTAGTCGCTGGCTGCCTCATACAGGTTCTGGTACCTATTAAGATTCTGGTCAGTAATGTTCACAGGGCCTACGGTTGAAGGAAAATGGGAACCCAAGACGGGGACAATATATAGCCTGCAGAAGAAGACGAAAACTGAAAAAAAAGGACACCACATACCAAGGGGTGGGTGTCGGCGCGCCATACACCTGCGAACTGACTTGAGTGATAATATATTCCCAGCTCTCCGCAATCTTGTCACTAGCGTCGGATGCCGCGCCCGTAACTGAATCTACTACTGACTCGGCAGCATCAGAAGCGTAAGAAGCAGCTGATCCAGCCGCCTCGTTAGCGGCCGACGCGACCGAGGACGCGGATTCACTGGCAACGGAAGCGGCCAAGGAGGCAGAGCCTTTGAGATCCGTTGGCGTGGGGCTCGCCGTAAGGGAGCTCACTGCCGTCGAGGCCGCGGAAAGGAAGTCCGAGTACCTCGCATGAGCCATCCCGAGCCCGGCATAATAGTTATGTTTGGCTTGATCGAGCAGCTTCTGGGCCCTCCGTTCCACATTCTCGAGCTGCGTACTAGGTGTGGGCCCGGCAGCACCGATAGCCACCTTGGCTGATTCATACTGGTCGCTGATGGCGTTCTTTGCAGAGGCGTACTGCTCGCCGGCCCAGTTGACGGAGTCCTGCCAGTTGTGCTGGGCAATGGAATGTACCCTCTCCCAGTCGACAGACGGGATGTTAGACGGCACGGGCATGCTGTTGGGGATCCACTTTGTGGTGGGGGCGCCGTAGATAGACCGCGACGCGGCGGCTGAGGCCTCAGAGAGTCGTGAATTGGCTGCGGCAACAGCGCTGAAGTACGCAACAGAGACAGAGCTGAACAACTCCTCGTGCGCTGGTTTAGGTTCACCGGAGATCTGGGCCGATACCGCGCTCATGGCGCTGGAGTACTGTTCCGCGGCCTTAGCAAGGGCCACCGTGTAGGCGGACTGGGCAGCGGAGGTGATACCGTCTGGAAAATCCGACCGGACTACCGATGCAGCGCTCGAGAGGGAGCTCGATGCGGATTCGATGATGTCGTCGTCTAGGATTGGCTGACGGCTAGGGACGGCTTGTGCGGCAGCTCCGAAGAGCGCGGGTTTAACGCTGGCGGTTCTGTCGGGCTCAGTGTCCGCGTCCTCCATTGGCTTTTGCCCATCTGGAGTCTCAACAATGGTCTCCTGGATCTGCTCAGGTCCGTCCAGATGCTCAGATGTTTGAAGGGGTTCGACGGGCTCGGGATCACTGATCTCAGTATCGATGTCATCATTGGACGGAGACGAGGATGAGACGGATGAACTAATTATAGAAGATGACAGGTCATTGGCGCTCTCGACAGCCTCAGCTGTGAGGCTCTCCATGGGCGGGACTGCTGAAGTCTCAGAGTCGGTCTCAGAAAGGGAGTCGATGGCGGTATCCTTAGCGTCCGGAGAAATGACGCGCGAGATACCCTCCCGCACTCCCTCGCTTGCTGACTCAACTCCCTCAACGACCGAACCGGCAACATCCTCGACGTTTTCGGCGGCCTTCTTAGCGGTCGCTGCGATCTTCTGCTGCGCGGCCTCGGCGGCCAGCTTCATCGTATCGGTGTCGAAGTCCTCACTATAATCCCGCGCGACGGCCTTCCAGGATGCGACCCTTTTCAACCTTCCTAGCTCCTCGGCGGCCTGCTGCGCGATGCTCATGGCCTGATCCTCGATATCGGTGCCGACTTTCTGGGCGGCGACGAGGCCCGGGTGCGTCGTGACCAGGCGCTTGAGCTCGTCGGTCCACTCATTGAATTGGGCTCGCAGGTCATGAAACTTCTTCCAATCCTTATAGGTGACGCCGTCCATCCAAGCCCACTTCATGCCGATCTTCTGTAGGGCGAGGTCTCGGGTCTCTTCTATTATGGCAAAGTGCTCCTGGGCGGCCTTGGTGACGGCAATCTCGGTCTCCTGCTCGTAGTTCTGCCTCCAGGCGCGCACGTCCTGGGCCTTATTCTTGATCTTTAGCCCGGCAGCTCGGACGGCAGTGGCAACCTCATCCCCGATCTTGCCGGTGTCGTCGCCGCCCTTCTTGAGGATAGTGAGAATGGTCGGCCTTAGTCGCGAGAGTTCCGACTTTACGGTCTCATCGAGTTGGGTCAATAGAGACCTGCCCATGACGCTCTGGCGCTCGATCATGCGCGTGGAGATCTCGTCGATCTGTTCCTCGATCCCGTTGGCACCCTCCTCCGCGACCTGGGCGAATTTGCCTTTCCAGAGCTCTAGATCCTCGGCGACGGTCTTGGCGGCGAGTTCACGCACCTCCTCTGGCGTGCTGGACGACTTCTTCACATTCGTCTTGACTTCGCCTACCGTCTCCTGCGGTTCCATCGCATCGTTGGTTACAGTCGATGTCGAATCCACCTGCGTGCTAGTTTTGGCGGCGGTTACAGAGGGTGCCGAGGTCGGGGAGGCAACCGAGGACGAGGGTTTGGCAAAGGTCGACTTCAGGGCGGTGCTGTGGTGTGAGCATTAGCGGATTGTAGTAGAGTAGGAAGGAAGGAGAACTTACGCCTTAATATCTTCAGCGGTCAACCTAGTTTTCTTTCGGTTGTATCGGCCCAGTCGTTCTCCAATGCGCACGAGCTGGGGTTCGACAGTGGCGGTATAGACATCGCGTAGACGAGGCCAGATGGTGGAGTCGAGGAAGAGGTATGCCTTGTTCCCGGCCCAGACCGTCGAGGGGACCACAGCGTCCTTGGTGAAGGCGTAAACAGCGTCGTAGCTATGAAGAAGATACGGCTGAATAAAGGAATAGGTAGGGAGAAGCAGTTCGTGATATGTCTGGAAGGCGTTCGCCTTGGCGATGTCGTAATAGGGTCCTAGGACTACAGATGCCTTGGCGACATAAGGCGATACGGTCTGGTCGTACTGGTGCCTGGCCAGACTCTGGAACTTGGCAACTTGAGGCTGCACCTGCTTCTCCCACTGCACCTGACCGTAGGCTTGGGCCTGGGCAAGCTTCGGTCCACCGTATTTGATGGCATATGTGCGTCCCGGAGTAACGACGGCGCGGTCAAAGGTCTCATAATAAGGCTTGGCCATATCAACATAGGGCGCGGCGTATGCGTCGTAGTATGGACCCAGATGGGGCGAAACGGCCTGCTTGAGCTGGAAATATGGCTTGCAAATGGCAGGAGACGACTCGGTACAGGCATTGAGAGAAGATGGACAACGGAATAGGATAGTGATGATAGAGTACCATGTCAATAGCCTATAAAGCGGGAAAGATAGACTTTTGTCAGCATAATGTCCCATTTACGTGTAGGAGGATAGATTCTAGCCAGGCTTGATGAGGTGATGCATAACTTACCTCGCTGCCACGTGGAAGCTTCTAACAAAGAAGCCTGAGCCAGTCTGCTTCTTGGGTATCCTCCTAGAAACGGCAGAATCAAGACCATTTGCGCCCTTGATGGACTTGGAGGCCTTCTTGAGGGATCCGTTTGCGTGGCCATTGTTACGGCCGTTTGATTTGGCTTCGCCCGGCCTAGCGACAGCCATTCTGATGGAGGACGAGTCGAGTACGCCAGGTACGAGAGGTGTATTGGCTGTCTTCGCATCCAAGCGTAGCTCAGTTCTCGAGTAGATACTTAGATATAAAGAGAAACTGAGCAGGTCGTTGCGGATGTCACCTCAGATAAGAAACAATGACGAAATCGAATCGTGGCTAAGGATTCAACTGATAAGTAAACGATGGTAGATTGGGTATGCTGCAACGGGCCTTTACTAAGAACAGAAGAACAAGAAACAGGACGAAACCACGACACAACAGACGGGGATTCTTGAGACAGTCTCCGAGATGGTTATCCCACCCAAGCCGACCGAGAGGTACCCCCGCGACGCCCGAGGTGGACGTGTGTAGGTACTAACTATTACCCTATATGTAAGCAAGCTTCCAGAAGCGACACCCGCCGCATACAGCTAGATCCAGCAGCTTGAACGGTCGAGGTGAAAGCGGGTGAATGAAGAGAGGCTATGGCGTTGGTCGTAATGATGGTCGCCGTCGGTGTTGCGAGGTGAGCTTTGTGAGGTTTGACGAGGAGGAAGACGAAGGTTGCGGGAGAAGAGCCGGCTGGACGTTGAGTATCAAAATTGTTGCGGGCATAAAACAGGGAATATGGACAACCGCTCTAGAGTGGAGATTCAGCGCTACTGTACTTCTAAACCTTCTAAAACGCCGCGTTGTATGTATTAAGGGTACATGTACGGAGTATGTGCTGTCTCAAAATTCGAGCTCAGCGTGGGGTCCCGTCGCAGTTCCAACTTCCCCCATCACATGCATGGAGCATGGAGCGTGGAGCGTGGAGCGTGGAGCGTGGAGCGTGGAGCATGATGCGCTTGCATGCTGTTAGGGAGACCCGGTACTACGTAAGGAGCTCGCTAATTCCGGTCGTTGATGACGCAGGGGAGGTTCAGTTATTTTGAGTCGCGCCATTCACCACCTATCAGGACATACGCTGCACATATGTATTACCCGCATACCCTACTTCATACGCGTCCATATGTATCGCACATTACATATATATATATCTATGTATCTATGCACATGTGTATATTATGCCTATCCGCCGACTATACCTATGTGGGTAGGCAGTTGCTATGGAACCTACACTACCTTACCAATTCCCTCACTTTCCCCACTGTTTCATATCATCTAGCAACTACTGTAAAGTTTACCACGTTATTACGGAGAGCCATAAAGCGAAGATATTGTCACCCAATAACCCTGAAGGATGCCAGCTGTGCAATTCGCCTACAAATCGATGTGTCTGCAGGTAGAACAAGGTCTGGCAGCGGAAGCTTCGTATATGACGTATGTGGAGCGGCTCATATTTGCGACAGATGCTTAGCCCTACTGCCTACCGTTACTACCTACCTAGTAATACATATCCTGTGCGTATGTAGATGTTTATATTAGGATACTCCCGCGTTGGATCTCGGAGGAACACCTTACCCGATGCATGGCCTTTATTCAGCTGGTGTCTTGCATAAAGAACAACTAATAAGTGTATAGTAGCAGCTGCGAAATAAGTCGGCTGCTTTACATACATACCCGGGTGCTCGGGTACGATAAGTCCGAAGTAATAGAGAAGCAGCCCAGAACGACCAGGTAAGACATTTCATTGTCGTATGTCATTCCTATAAAGAGGGATCCCACCTACACAGTACCTACTTAGTATGTACTGTACGTTAAGGTACATAGGTAGATACATAATTTTCCCAAGTTTCCTCACCCGAGTCATGGTGCTCTCTTTCCAATGCTTAGCGCCTTTCTCCCATCCTCACATAGAAGCCAGCTTTGAAGACCTACTTCGTATACATACTTTCCAAGTTGCCTATGACGTTATCATCGCACGATACTATATCTTCAGCCGCCGCATTGCTAGCGTGCTGTTGCTTCCCAGTTAGACGTCATACCAAGAGTCTATCAAACTGCCTGGATAAATGGTGATCGGTTGGCCCTCCTTGCGGCCGCGGGGCGTTGATTGATACTTGCTAGGGAATTTAAAGAGTTTGTGGACTTGGAGAACCAACAGGCGCCACAATATCTCGCTCATTCCTAACTCCTAGGATGAAAGCGGTTTGTGTTTATCAAGCCCCGTTTATCAAGCCTCAAAGGTGAAGAGTCAGGCATGTTCTACCTTCCCTGGCCGGATATCTCTGTACCCCATTGCATGTTTCTCCTGTTGCCGAGTTTGCGACTCTGTGCCCGACCATCTTAGCTATCACGTCCACCTAAGTTGAGCATTCAGCGCCCTGTACCATATTTTCTACGGCAACGTACTCCTCCAGAGAGCTTCCCTTATACTTATAATGAATACCTGGCGTATCGCCATGGGTATTATAAGGTTTATAAGTACATACACGAAACAGGCAACTACTGTACCTTATAAGCCAGGGGCGGGGCATCACTTCGACTATTGATGTGGGCACCAAATATTCAGATTACAACTACCAAGCGCAAAGACTGAATCTCCAGCAGTTGAATGCGCCTGATGAATTCCCAGGACCCAGAGAACAATAACAATAAGTTCTCATGCGTGTCTCGGAAGTGCTGACTCCCATAATAAAGTATCTCCCTTGAGCTAAAAGCTTAGGGAATTCTGGGGTCCGGAAAAATTGACAACGTGATAGCAATCACATCAGTACAGAGATAAAGCTGGTTATAGATTGCGACATCCATGTACGAATACCCTTGAGTTCATAATGACACCCCCAGATTCTGTATACGTCAGGTCCCTATAGGGCACATAATAATAATAGCCCAGCGCGGCAATCGCTCGTCTGGCCCTGCCATACTGTCCCGCAGCCACAGACTGGAGGCATGGTGCAAGTATTTCCATCTTTTTTATGGGCACTTTCACCTATCTACATATACCTTAGATATCTAACTACATATATGTACCTTTGGTAGGTGCCTCTAGTTAAGCATATCTTATCGGCTAGCGGGCCCACTCCTTACACTTCGGTACGGCAGGTGTGAACTTCAACTTCCTCCTAAACCTCTTCCCTAGCCCTTGGATAAATGAAGTAAGTTGTGATTCTAGGGAAGCCTATCTATCGTTTTCTCTGCCTACCTTACCTATTAAGTATCTGACCTTTGAAATACCTCATGTCCTGTCTTTCATAGACCACCGTATCCCCATACTGATAACACAAGGAACGCTCTAGAGATTTCCCATTTGACGACGACGGCGACAACGACCAACACCTCACGTGAGTTGCGAAGAACCTCCCTGGAACTCTACGGCTTGATCGCAAGGATCCAAGGAATAGGTCGGCGAACATCCCGGATTGGATCGGAAGCGCCTCGAGTTCCTTGACTTCGATGCTGACTGTCATCAATCCCATGGTCCCGAACATAGCCCATCTGCCCTCCGGGCCATTCTGAGATCCATCGATCCTCTCCCCATTGCCACCCTTTCGGTATTGTATCTCATCACGAGGCTGTACATTCTGAAGTGCATATACGTATACACACGCGATCACCAGAATGGCGGCGTTGCCACCCAATCCTCGCGACACGAGGGCCCGCCGTCCCGACACGCCCACGCCCATCGCCGAAGACTTGGACAATATAAGAGACTTGGGCAATACAAGCACAAACGCTAGTGAGAAAGCCACCGAACAAGTCAGATCCAGTGATCCCTCCGTCGATCCTGACACATGTCGAATATGCCGCGGTGAGAGCACATCTGACGAACCGCTGTTCTATCCCTGCAAATGCAGTGGCAGCATCAAGTATGTCCACCAGGACTGCCTGATGGAATGGCTTTCCCACTCTCAGAAGAAGCATTGCGAGCTGTGCAAAACCCCGTTCCGCTTCACCAAGCTCTACTCTCCCGACATGCCACAACGGCTCCCCTTCCTCGTCTTTGTCAGTCACATGACCAAGTATATATTTCGAAACCTCCTTGTCTGGTTGAGGGCCTTTCTCGTCGCTAGTGTCTGGCTGGGGTGGCTTCCTTATCTCATGCGCTCCGTCTGGTCCTTTCTGTTCTGGCTGAGTGAGGAGAGCTTCGGCCCCGTGCCTTCCTCGCCTTTCAACGCCCACAACCCCAGCTCGATGCGTGTAAGCGATGCGATATCCCTATCCGTTACCGGCACCACGACATGTCCCTCCACCCCGCTGCTTGCCGCAACAACCACTGCCGCGTCCCTAGGCGGAGTCGTGGACCAGATACCTATGGTCAACCTGTTGAAGGCCATCACCAAACCCCTCAACGTTACCCCCGCCCAGTCTTGGCTGGCATCCCTGTTAGGCATCTCCATCGGCACCCCGGTGCTGACGGACAGACCAGCCCAGGAGACCTTGGACATTCTGAATCTGACCAACGTTGATAAGGTCGCCGTCTCCGCCGTCCCCAATCCGCATGCGTCACTGCTAAGCGAGGTCTCGGCGCTGAACTCTATCACGCGCCACCCGACAGTCAACAGGACCATCATAGCCGTTCTCGAGGGGCAGCTTATCACTGTATTGGTCATCGTGGTCTTTATCCTCATCATCTTGGTGAGGGACTACGTAGTGCAACAGCAGCCCGAGATTAACATGCGCGCTGCTTTTGCAGCTGAAGCCGATCGCCAGAACGTGGACCCTCCCGCTGGCCCTGAAGATCCGGATTTGCGAGGTCCGGATTCGGACGATGAAGAGGATGACGATAGCAGTGACGACGAACTCGCGCGCGAGGGTGATGAAGCGGAACCCGATGTGCGGGCACGCAGGCTTGCTGCCTTAGCTCTTCAAGATACGCAGCATAGACAGAGGCCAATTGCAGGTTTGCGCCGAAGGGCGACCCGACAGAACGCGCACGACGTCAGGCGCCCCGATCATGCCTCCCCTCGTTCTCCTCGATTAACCGCGCAGTCCGACGCGGGCCAGTCGAGTCAATATGACGAGCTACTGTCGGGCCGGCTAGAGGATGATGACTACGTCAAGGCACTTGCGGGAGCAATGAGGGATGCCCCGACGGATGGTACAAGCACGGTGACGCAGTACTTACGCATCTACCGAGAGGCTGAAGGTGACCGGGACAGGATCATTCAAATAATACGCGACCAGGGCCTCGAGGAACGCTTGCGGCATTGGGTGCGCATCACCGAATCTATGCCAGCCCATGGAAAGCAATCCGAGTCGTTAGACAATAATGCTGGGAATGACGGTGATCCTGTGCCCACGGATAACAATCGGCCTCTTGGGCCTTTACACGCCACTCAATCAAGCGACACTACAGGGATGCCTGACGAAGACATCAGCGAGACGTCAAGCTGGACGGTGCCTGACGTTGAGGATCAGAACGAGGGAGTTGAGACTTCTAGTATCAAAGGGAAACAAACTGCAGAGCTGGGTCCGACTCGCAGGTCCGACAGCACCTCGGGACAAGAAGACAGTCGCTGGACTCGGGGGGACAATCCTTCCAAGGGAAACGAACTGTGGCGACCAGGATTCGCTAGGGAACATCGAGCGCGAGATGTGGTGGCCCCGGAGAGCCGACCTCGGTCTGTTTCCGATGGGCCTCAGCGAAACCAGGCTCTCAACCCCCTAGCCAACAACAACTGGTCATTCTCCAACTTACCCCCCACACCTGATGATCAGGTTGGAGGATCACTACAATCAGACCAGGCGACCCCGGGTTCTAACCCCGTCGCCGACTCCTATGCATCCGGTACCCCTACAGTGGCATCCCTGTCACAACTCCCCACCACCACCGGAGCTTTTCAGAATAACCGCATAGGGGATGTTGCTTCCAATGGTCTTATGAGGGAAATTGATGGTGAATCAACAGTGCCAGAAACCAGTTCAGGTGTTGGACATGGAAGGTCGGTCGAGGATATCGGTTCGTTCGAGCCGGTCAACTTGGATGACATAGACAATGCCTCTACTGAGGTTCATGTTGATCCGCCCCTGGAGGTCGCTCACGCTAACCCACCTGCACGACAACCTGCCGGAGGAATAGTCAACCGTGTGGCTGACTTTATGTGGGGTGATGTCAATACGGACCAACCTGATGAGCCCGAATCTGACGAAGAGGCTGTTGACATCTTTGGCGACAATCGGGATGCTCCATTCATGGATGGTGGTGGTGAGGCGGACGACGACGAGGCCGATGACGCTGAATTAGGCCCCGACATCGTCGAAGCTGCTGTGGCTGCTGGACTCGACCCGGAAGCCATCGAAGATGCGGAAGATTTCGAAGGCGTCATGGAACTCATTGGCATGCGCGGCCCGCTAGCTGGCCTGTTCCAGAACGCCATCTTCTGTGCCTTTCTTGTCTCCTTCTCCATCTTTCTTGGCATCTTTCTCCCGTACAATATCGGGCGGGTCACTATTTGGGTCATCGCGAATCCGTCTCGCCTTGTCCGGATCGCTTTCAGCTTCTTCAAGTTCGCGCAAGATGTTGTTTTGCTAGCCATGGGCTATGCTTCTACCTTCATGTTAAACCTCCTCGAAGTTTTCAGGCAACTCTTACGGCTTGATCAAGGACGCCACGTCCTCAATGCTGCAAGGGCTGAGGCTGCACACATTGTGTCAGGCGCCTTCAACAGAATTAAGGATGGCTTTATGTCCGAGGTGCCTCTGATATCAGCGAACGAGATGCGCAACTTCTCGGCCATCAGCCACGAGGCTCTCATCTTCGTAAAGGCTGATATCAGCTACTTATTTTCGCGCTTCGCTGGTATCTTCACGTATATCTTTAGCGGCGACTATGCCACCAAATTGTTGACGGCCAGAGCCTTTATGGTCGACGCCTGGCCTCCTGTGTGGGAGTCCCTGAAGGCTGTTCCCACCGCACTTGCGCACCCCGGATCCTGGATGGTGAATGTCGAACTGCCCGAACCTTCCTCGGCCGTCAATCCTGGCCTTGCTTATTGGAATGCCAAGGACAGAATCTGGGCTGTCCTAGCCGGCTACGTCTCTCTGTTCATTACTGCCAGCCTGTATCTCGGCAGGGGTCGACCTTTCTCGACGACACCGACTGCCCAAGAATGGGAGGCATCTGTCATCGACGCCCTAAACCAGGCTAGTGGTGTCACGAAAGTCATCCTGATCATCAGTATCGAGATGCTCGTCTTCCCCCTATACTGCGGCTTGCTTCTCGACTTCGCACTGCTCCCGCTATTCGAGAATACGGATTTTAAGTCTCGGCTATACTTCACCTACAACTTCCCTCTGACATCTATATTCGTGCACTGGTTTGTCGGCACGGGCTATATGTTCCACTTCGCGCTCTTTGTGTCCATGTGCCGCAAGATCATGCGGAGGGGCGTTCTATGTAAGCACAACCCGGGCAGGCATCGAGCCTGGTGTGAAGTAGGATACTGACTTGCGGTTTCAGACTTCATCCGTGACCCCGATGATCCCGAGTTCCACCCCGTTCGGGATGTTCTCGAGCGCAACGTCACGACTCAGCTCCGCAAAATAATGTTTTCGGGTCTCATCTACGGCGCACTTGTCGTCGTCTGCCTAGGCGGTGTCGTCTGGGGCCTATCCTTGGCCCTACCCAATGTCCTTCCAATTCACTACTCGTCCAACGAGCCTGTTTTAGAATTCCCCATCGATCTTCTCTTCTACAATTTCCTCATGCCGCTCGCGGTCAAGTTCTTCCGGCCCAGTGACGGCCTCCATGCAATGTACACCTGGTGGTTCCGCAAATGCGCCAGAGCCTTGCGTCTCACCTGGTTCCTCTTTGGCGAGAGACGGGTTGATGAGGAGGGTAGACTCATGCTAGCTCCAGACTCGGAGTTCAACGAGGTTCCCCGGTGGCGCAGATTCTTCCTCGAGGTCAACGAGGAAGGCGATGTCGTTCCCATGACTTGGCGTCATCCTTTCGAAGGCGGCAAGGCAAGGCCCGCTGCTCATATTCCAAGCGACGAGATGATCGCCCTCAACATAAAGAAAATGAAGCTAGTCGATTCAGGCCAGCTCATAGAGGATGGACGTTTTGTCCGCTCCCCCGCCTCAGACCAGGTTAAGATCCCCAAGGGCCAGCCGGTCTTCCTGACGGTTACGGAGCAGGACGTCAGGCTCGATGGCAGGGACGACGGAGACGTCTACGCCAGCGATAAGTATCAGTTCGTATACGTACCCCCGTTGTTCCCTCTTCGCGTCTCCCTGTTCATAACGTCCATATGGCTCTTTGCCGCCGCCACAGGGGTCGGATTTACCATCGTGCCCCTGGTGTTTGGGAGGCGCGTGTTCAAGCTCCTTATACCTGAGTACATACGCACCAACGACATATACGCCTTCAGCATAGGCATCTATATCCTCGGCTCGCTGGCCTACTTCCTCGTCCATTCGCGTTCCATACTCGCTAAGATCCGCGAGCGAATATCATCCATAGCCGCCTCGATGCTGGACGAAGATGCGATCCAGCACGTCAAGCTCCTCACTGGACAGGCGATCCGTCTCACGTACACATACACGTTCCTAATAGTTGTCTTCCCTGTGCTCGCAACGCTGCTGATGGAACTTTACGTCTTGATCCCGCTACATACGTACATGCATCCCTCCCCTTCCTTTGCCCCTCCGTCTTCGTCCTCTCCTGAAGTCTATGCCTCGACGCGCCTTGATGGTTTGAGAGAGGGTCACACGATCCGGGTCATTCAATCCTGGACCCTGGGGATCCTATACCTGAAACTCGGGACGCGCGTGCTAGTGCAACGTGGTGGGAGACCTGCCCAGGCCGTGCGCGCGGTTCTTCGGGGCGGCTGGGCAAACCCTGACATCGGAGTCCTTACGCGGGCATTCGTGGTACCCGGTCTCGCGGCGAGCTCGGTGCTCATCCTGATGCCCCCGCTTATGGCGAGGATGGCCCTCCACCACGGCCTTCTCGGAACATTCGGCGGAATCCTGAATGACGATCAGCAACATATACGGGAGGCCAGTGTCCTCCTGTTCAGAATGGCATACCCCATCGCCGCGCTCTTCCTCCTAGCCCTCCTAGCCACGCGCAGGGTGATGCGCATCTTCGACGGCTGGAAGATTAGAATCAGGGACGAAGCTTATCTGATCGGCGAGAGGTTGCATAACTTTGGCGGCGCGGTCAATGGTAAGGGCGCCGGAGGCTGGAGGGGTAGCAGGAGGCTAGCTTAATTTGTAATATATCTAGGTCTGAACAAGCTGGTACAGGAAACCGAGTTATGACGCGTCGTGTTCCGAATGATAGGTATGTATAGATCCAAGTCTGGCCTTGGGAATCGAGGTGGCCACTCCTGAGGGTAAAATATAACCCTCGGCAAAAGACGGATGCACCGCGCGAGGGTGGACGGTTCTGTGTAACTCATGTTAATTCGATAGAACGTGCATTCTCAGCCCAAGGGCGACGTCTTGCTTTGCTTATTTTACGTCTTTCGAAGGGGCTTATATTCTGCCACTCTGATGTATCTCGCAATTCGCAGTTGTCAAAGCCATCCGCCTCTCTATGGTCTCACACCACCTCCGTGGTGATTGGTCGCCCTACGTCTAACATGATCCTGACATCACCCTTGCTTGTACTCCGGCCGTTCTCGCCTGTCAAACTAATGTGCTGACTAGTCCCGGATCATAATTTCCCCATGGGCGGGGGACCGCCGCGGCCAAAGAGCAAGCCACCTCGTCCTAGTGGCAACCAATCACGCTCCATCATAGGAATATGTCCATCGCGACCAGCCATTGGTGGCGGCCCCGGCCCCGGCCCGGGATTATCGTGCGCGGGCGGAAATTCCATGGACGCCCCACTCGGCGGGCCCCAACCGCCACCTGCTACAGGCGGAGGCATGTCCGGGCCCGGGGGTTGTTGTGGGGTTTAGGTTTGGATTCTCAGGGTCGTTAACATTCACCGGGCCGGGCTCGCTTAAGTCTTGGGATTCCGCTCTACCCGTACTTTGCGAACATACGCTCGAACGACTCGAATCGACGCTGCTGCTCGGGTATCTGGACCCGCTCGAGGGTGAAGACCGCTTTCGGTGGCGGCGCGACCCTGAGTTGCTACGACCTAAGCAGGTATGAGCAGGGTCAGCAGGGATGTCTCAGCAAGCGAAGGCGACGGGGAGCTCGGGACGACCCGCCTCGTCTGCAACAGATCCATAGCACGAAGAGTAGCATTGTAACTACCACCATGGCACTGAGGATGGGCCCGACGTTCTTACTACCCCAACTTTGTGCCGCCGGCGGTGGTGTATCGGCAGTGGCGGGGGTTTCCGTCGCCCCGGGCCCGTTCCCAAGTGACCAGGTCGTGACGAAAACCTGCCCTTCCCGGGTGACTGTCTGGGTTCGGATTCCGGCTGCTTGAGTTTGAGGAGCCATAGCCGGTGTTGCCAACTCATAGAGGGCCGGCAATCTCAGTCATATCAAGTAAGCGGTGCCGGTTGAACAACACAGCATGTACGCGTCGACCAAACTCCCATCGACGTTCGACGGAAGGTTCATAGCCTAAGCTGCTTTATACCTTTCCAGGCTATGATCTCCTTCAACCTTGCACAGTTTGCGCGCACCACAGCTACTGTGTCTAATCCGACGCGCGGCCGAGACTTGCATCAAGGCACCCAGAACAAACATCGAGCAATTAAGCGCAGCTGCGGCGTCTCGCCCCTCGGCTTCACACATATTAATTTACTCCGTTCTCTCCCCAACTGCAGGTACGTGTATGCGGTCTAACATAACCCGCAACGCGGCTACCGCCTCACCGGGGGGCCTATCGGTGCCGACGCCTTCTGGTACAGGTAGCCAATCCGCTAGGCAGCTGGTCACTCTGCTTTCTCCTTTTCATCTCTAGCGGATCGCTGCAGGTGCTGTAGCCGGCCATGGTGTACTCACCTCGGTAGGACCAATCGGCGTTCGAGACTTCGGAACCACTTTGCCATCCGAACGTCAACCCTCCGCATCAGCGAGTCGGGTGTCAGCGTTTCGGGTGTCAGCGTTTCGGGTGTCAGCGTTTTACAGCCACAGACCCAGGGCAGCACGGGCGTGCTGGATGGCCACACCAGTCAAAATGGCGTGGCGGTACCGAGACCTGGCTAGCTGCAGATATAGTACGAAGGGGTGGGTTTTAGGTTTCGGGAACGGGATCGGCACACAGCGATTAGTCTGCTCGTTGATGGCGAAACAAGCCACTCGCCCAGTGGGCAAGGCGAACAAAAGCTCTGCGGGTGCGCGTTGCGCGAGGCTGCATGGTGCTGTGCGACGATTGAGGCTAGCCATAACGGTAGAGGGACCAATAGATCTGCTGGCGGGTCATCACCATCGCGGAGCCTTGCAGGAGCACGTCGTCGTGGTGGGCTGCAGTACCACTCCCGCACCGCCACGACCTCTCGAGCACAAACAAGATCCGAAGACGGAACTGGGCATGCGGATGGTAGGCCGCGAGGTAAGTTCTTGGGGGTCGAGATTTCCAAAGCAACGTGTTGACACAGTACGGCAGAAGTGGGTGCTTGATCCTCCAATTAGCGTGCATCGTTCCCCTCAATCGGGGCTCCCGGCGCTACCTATGACTCGGTGTTCTTGAACCGGATTTGAATCGATGATGCCCAGGGACTATCAAGCTTCCTGGTTACGG
Source organism: Monosporascus sp. CRB-8-3 (assembly GCA_004155055.1). Classification (NCBI taxonomy): domain Eukaryota; kingdom Fungi; phylum Ascomycota; class Sordariomycetes; order Xylariales; genus Monosporascus; species Monosporascus sp. CRB-8-3. The sequence goes on from QJNZ01000382.1 coordinate 32,574, forward strand.
TATGGTGAAAGTGGGATTGCAGTTTGCAAGCTAGGGACTGATTTAGGATCTAGCTGGTCTTTCATAACGCTTTCTATTTCTATCCAATGGCAAACAGATATATATGTCTAAATATACAACCTAGCACTCCTGCCAAATATTCGGTTCGAATAGTCAAGATGGACGCTAGGAAGCGCGCCTACATTACACCTTCAAATACATTTCTCTCATTACAAGTTGTATCCCATTACCAGGCCCGCCGGTTGAGACGGCTCTCCTGCATATGCATCGGCCTGCACCGAGGACACAATCTTCCGACCCCCCTCTCCTTGTGTCTGAACTTACAGCGAGCGTCACAGGGCGCAAGATTACTTCCCAATTTTAGAATATGATGCGGCCCCACGATGTGATGGGCTATAATACCTCCACGATGTCCGCACTGGCACTTCTCCCAGACCATGCAGCAATGACCCCAGGTGCACGCTTTGCAGGCGCCGCCGACGTCTTGGTCGATCTGTACAGCACGACACCACGCGTCGCAGGACGTCTGAGGCCCGAGGCGTCTGTTATGAGCTTGGCCGCCCGACGCCAGGACGCCGGCCAGATGTCCGCACGAGTGCTTCGTCGCGACGGCGAGACACTCCTCGAGGGGCTCGCACCAGGGGCACCGCTTCGGGTCTATTACACGTCTCGAGTAGTCCACGGCGCAGTCGGCATCGCACGGCGTGCCGTATCCCGGCTTGTCGATGTGTTTCCGGCCTAGCAGGAGGCTTGTCGATCCTACATGGTGCCCGCATTGGTAATAGTGCGGTAACTGATAGCAGAGGTACTGTTGGTGGTTGGCAAGCTGTCGGGCTAGAGCGATATTCTCTACCTGACTGGCTGCAATGCTTGGCTGTCCACCGGTAGCCGCGGGTAACCCAGTTGACGACACGGCGGGTTCAGGAGTCGGTGGTACGGACTGGAAAGCACTATGGCTGTTCGCAGGCACTGTTGCTGTCGACGGTACCGCCATTTTGCGCAAACTCGTCAGTATAACCCTTTGGAAATGGGGAAATATGCCACACCAGAACAGCTTGCGGCCCTCCAGGAGGTCGATTTTATAGACGCTCAAGTCAACCGTTGTCAGTTATGTGTCATCCTTGTTGGTAGTCGCTCTCCTCTGAATCATCTGGTGGTGATACGCTTCGTCCTCTACCACGACATGTCATAGGTCATGACACCTTTTTAGGCATGTCACTCCTCACGGCCCCCTAGAGTTATGGTCAGGTAATACTTATTACATTGTATATATGCACTTACAGGTGAAGCAATTCCTTAGTGTTGGTCCGCCTATTATCATTGCTCGCTCATCTAGACACCTCGTAGCCATCCTTCCCTCCTGCCCTCGTACCTTTTGCTCTCATCTTGGAGGTGGTTGTCTGTGCTTAGCGGCACAGTCTTTACACTTCTCGGTGAGAACGTAACGCACTTTCTTCCTCAGGCAGGCAGGCCATACGCAAGGCCCCCAGTGCTCTCGCTGTTTGACAGGTATGTCCATGTAATGATGTCCGCATGAGTGGCTCACCTGGAATAGATAGCACCGTTCGCTATCCGGGACGTTGAGAGTGATACCGCCTACAGTATACCGGAAGGAGACGACTGTACGGCGTCCGTACTCATTTATAGCCATTATAGCCATGGTGGAAGAGACGATCGAAAAGCTGGGAGAATCTTACCAGACGATCTAGAGATTCGGCTGCTTCGTCTCTGAAAAAGTAGGCTAGATATATTGCGGCAATACGTTAGCATAGATAGAAGGAGATATGAAAGCCACAAAGTCAGTACTCCATGTCTAGTGTTAATGAGTTGTCTCAAAGTCGATGCTGCTGTCCCCGACTGGTTTTTTGGTGGCAGCCCGTGCCTAATATGGTAGTTGCTTCTGTTCCTTGTTTTGAATAAACTATGTGCCTGACTAATAGTCGAAAGCTGCCAGTAAGAAGGCATATCAAGAACAATCACATACACCGGTGACCATTGTCAAGTGAATGCCGAGTCAATGCTTTGTTCTTGGGCAATATAGCCAGTTTACGCTCTAGCAAACTTCTTGATAAGATAGAAAGAGCTGTTATTATTGACAATGAAAGTGCACTGAACAGACTTCGCAAGGCAAAAAGGAGGCAGGCACGACGTCTCGGATTGAAGACAGCTACGTAGGTGACTGGACTACATTGAGGTTGTGTATGAGGGATATGAGGATGACCCGAGAGATTATAACAAGCCCAAAAGTCAGCCAAGTCATCTTGTCAGCAATTGAAGTGATGTCGGGGAAGTACTCGATATTCTTACTGGAGAACTGGTTGGTGCCAACATGTATATGTATGTTCGTCGGCGATTGATTGAATTGAGGAGATGTAATATAACTATGATTGAGCCACATGTTTCTACCATGTTTCAACGAGTCGATGTCATAACCGATGAAGATAAGGATGACACGGAAACAAAGGGAGGGAGAGATAGACGAAATTCATAGCAAATAAGGAAAGACCGACGCCTGCAGGATTCACCAGTACCCCGAAGGAAATGCCTTGTATAAGGAAATAGCGGGGATAGACGTACCCGCCCGTAGGAAAAGTATGGTCACCTACACCGTGTGCCTTCACTGTATTATAATAGAATCAGAAGCTACAGTGTTTGAACTTTGGTTGCACCAGTGGTTCTCTGGCACCAACTCTAGCGAGCCACAGTCGGCAGGGAACAGAAATACAGTATGCCATGCTTGACACTATCTTCACTCACTGTGCCTCCTGTCCCTCTTGGCTGGAGGGTATCTCGAGGTAGGCAGCAGCCAAGGCCCCGACCCAAGGTCTTACTACTCTACTATGTTATCAGGCAAAATATTTCGCACCCTGTCAGGTCCTAGTGGGACGCGCTAGTAGCCACGCCATACAAATTAGGTACAGTTTTTACATGGGTCGACCATAAGTACATACGAAAAATTGCAGCCCTTTTGCGACCTTAAATCCAAGATTGGTTATTACTAGGCGGGCCTCCTGACCCGTATACCTAGCAGTGTGCTAAAAATTGCCCGTAACACCTTTGTATATAATCACATTTGGATCTAACTTATTAGGGCTGTAGTTCGCTCCGGGGCTCATCAACCACAAACTTCGACACAGGCAGACCAGTTTTGTCGTGTCGAGCATCGTCCAGGCAACAGCCTTTCGTCAATTTCAGGGTCATATCTCTTGTTTGCATCTTTCGTGAGATCCTAAGTTCAGTGCATGCACGTACCTAGGCAAAGCCCAAGGACAGGGAGGGCTCTTACATGCGCATTTGGCCGAACATTTTCTTATCCATCCACCAAGCATTCCTCCTCTTGTCTCGTTGGCTATTCTTGGTATCTACCGATAGATGGTGGGTCCATCATAGGCATCAAGATTGTCCCGTCTGAAGGCAGCTGCATTCTTTATGAAGAGCAGTTATCGCCAAAGAAAGCAGCAACGGCTTCAATTCTTGTCCAGGTGTACTTTGAGTGTCAAAATATCAAACTTTCTCAAATCCATGTCGACATAATCATCTCCCCCAGTCTCTCAGAAGCGGGTAGAAACCTTTTGCGACTCACAGTGACTGTCGGCAACAACTTATGTGAACTCAGCCGTTGGCTAACATGATCACAAGGCGTTGAAAGAAAGGGTCGCAGCTTCATAATTTTCTGTTCTTGCTATGCAACTGTGCATACATACTACGTAGCTCGGTCTGGCTCTTGATACCCTTCTCTCCTGAGCATCTACGCTACGGCCTAAACGAAGGCACAAGAATTATATCCGTCACATTCTAGATAGGACCAGATACCGGCCGAAGACTACAGACATGGAATCCTTTCTACCTCAAGGTGGCTTTCAACTGCCTTTCCAGCGCAGACTCAGTCGGCTTTACAATGACACCAAAAAGTCTTCCGACTTTGTTAAAGAGCCGGTTCAGAGCGCCGATGATCCAGAGATCAAAGCCTTGCATCGCAAGCTTCGCATACAGAAGGACCGGCTGGTGAGCTGGGGATTGGAATGGTCCGACTCGGACCAGACTGCCGAGATAGACGAATCACTATCAAAAGCCGGCTTGAGCGACCTCGTCGGCAGCATTATGGCTACTATCAAAGACATCCTCGCCGAGGCGGAACCTCTGTGGCTTGCCTCTAAGAGAGACGCTCCTGGCGGCGACAAGGCCCCTGAAAAGACCACCGGTGATCGAAAGAAGCCGCTCATCGTGTGGGATAAGGGTCGATTTGAGGATCTGGTCCGTGACCTGACTGCTTCCATCGATACGCTCTGTGACCTGACGCGCACTCGATCGGAGGCAGCTAGGTCGTCCAGAGCTGCACAGGCTGGGTTGCCCAAGTCTACGGCTTCGATTGAAGACCTTCGTGCCTTTGAGTCCACCAGGATACGAGCACCCCAAGTCATCAATCCTTCGACTCTCACAACTCTGAATACGGAACAGGCTGACCCTTCTTCGACTCCAACCTCGCCCAGCCGGCCACAACATATTGTCTTTATGGAAAAAAAGGCTTATTCCGAGCTGACCCGCCAACCAGGGCGTCAGACATGGTCTCCTCTTCTTCTCGAATATGCGCAGTTCGACCAGATATATTCTGTGACTGGAATCATGCCGTCCATGTCCCGGTTCGAGAGGTTGAGCACGGGGTTGCAGACCGATTCGCAGAGGTCGCCGGGTGCGTGGATAGGACTTCCGCTGCTCTTGGGTTACTATGAGGATATGGAGAACTCAAGACTTGCGTTAGTATACCAGCTTCCTCCGACCTTTAACCCGGTGTCGTTTGAAGAGTTTACCCATGCGCCTCTCAATAATCTCTGCACCCTGGCCGAGCTGCTCAACAGGCCAGACTTTGAGCCGAGACTGGAAGCCAAATTCCGACTTGCTCATAATTTAGCAAACACTGTCTTCGACATGCATGCTAGAGGCATAACGCACGGGAACCTCCTTGATACGGCAATCTCCTTTTGTTCTTCTCCTAATAGGAATGAATCCGGCACCCTCAACGGCGATGTAGACATCCGGAAACCCCTCATATCGTCGTTTGACCTCTTCCCCGACTCATTCACTCCTGGCCCATCATCGTCTCCCGCCTTGTCGCTGCATCGACATCCACTCGACCCTCGGACGACCTCACAATCCCCTCTTGCTTCCAAATACGACATGAAGACGTTGGACCTCTACTCACTAGCCATGCTGCTCGTCTCTATCGGGCTGTGGACTAAGCTCGATAATTTGGTGCCCAACCAAGCATCTCCCAGTATACCCGAATCTGTCCTAGAACAGCTAGCTATCCAATGCGGTACGCCATACATGAGAGCGGTTCGGGCCTGCTGGAATGCCGTCGACCAAGAACTGGCTCGGCCCGGTGCGAGCGACGCGATCCTAAGTCAAGTCCAAATCAGAGCAAGCCGTTACCTAGAAGCCTGTTGCATCTTGGATGGCGTGAGCGGACTTGATGAGCGTCTTGGTGAAGAATCATTGAACCAGCCATCTCTTGACGAACAGAAAATCAAGGGCTCTACCAGTTCGGTCCCCAATCCAGACTATAAATCTCCAGCCGTGACGGTGCTAAAGGCAAAGCCACCCATATCAACTGAAGCGACACCATCTGCCAGGAAGGATGTCAAGAAACCCAGAGAAGGTACACATCTGATCTTTAGTGCCTGTTATTTTCGAGGCGGTTATACTAATATGCAATAGCGTCTCGGAACGAAGATGAGACGAATCATCTAACAAAAGAGCGCTCTCCGAAACTTCGCCTCTATCCCCAGGTTCCTCTCCCGGAGGAAGCAATTGAACAGTGGAATAGCATGCTGATGCCCCAGATAAACATGGCGCTCAAGCAGTTTTATCGAAAGCATCCCGAGTCGGTCGAGATTTCGCTCGAGTCAATCGGCGAATCCCCGCAACAAGTTACGCCAACCGTGCTTGTGGTCTGTACGTCGGTCAATAAGGTGCGCGCGATCTTGAAGAAGAGGTTGGGTGTTCTCTTTGACGGTACGACTGGGTTTGCGCTGAAGGTCTGTCGGGGTTCTGTCCTTCGCTCGAGGAAGGGGCCTCGAAGAAGCATGGGTGGGACTCGGAAGCCGGGCGGCGCGGATGAGTTTGATAGTGGGAGCGAGGCCGATATCGAACCGGATGAATCCGCAGTCATCAATCCTGATTTTCAGGAGCGACCCCGGAACGGGGCGAGCATCGGGGCGTGGATCGGTGATAAACACCTTCCTCCAGTAAGCTTCGGGGGTCTCATCCTAGTTGATGACAAGCCATATGGCATGACAGTTCATCATATGCTGGACGATCCAGACAACACAGCCCCTCCAAGTAGCGGGCCGAGTGAACCGTCTGATAAGGCCCGGAGAGCGATGGCACATCCTCCCACAAGCAGTGCAGCGACTCAAGGCACGACATATCTACAAGACGAGGACACCTCAACGGAAAGCGGCGGTGACGATTTCGCCTGCGAATTTTCCGACTCTGGATCGGAGTTCTCAGTTACGGACCTTACAAGCGATGACGAGGAGGAAGAGGATGAAGATGAGTACGAAGAGTATGGGGAGCCGGGTGACATCCCGGGAATTGAACCGGGCTGCGGCGACGGATACGTAGTTACTCAACCAGCGCTTGACGATGTGGAAGAGGGGTTCTACCCTTCGGAGGATACTATGGACGAGGTACGAAGTTGACGCAGGACACTTATTTGACTCCTTACTCGCTCCCCGAGGTGTCATCCCTGCATCGTTGCTGATTAGCCTCCAGGACCACCTGGATACATACAGCCTAGGAGAAGTCTTCGCGTCATCTGGTATCCGGCGGCGTCGTGAAGACGGCCTCGTACACGAGATCGACTGGGCTCTGTTCGAGTTCCAAGACGACCGCCAGCCGGGAGACAACCTCGTACCCCGCGCGCGGGCCCTCGGCACCCCGTCCAGTTCCCCGATAGGCGATCTACATCCGACAACAGTGGCACCCGCGGTATCTTTACCGGGGATGGAGGTACAATGCAGCGCGCGCACCAGCGGCTTACAGACCGGGCACATCCTCCCGGCGCTAACCTCCGTGAAGATCTACGGCCGCGCTTCGCCAAGCCACACCTACCAGGTGAGCGGCAGTGCCTCCATCTCCGCCGCCGCAACACCATCATCAGGCGCCAGTATGCTCCAACCACAGGGAACTGCGCTGCCTGGTGGCTCGTCGACTAAAAGCCTCCCGCTCGGTATCCCGGGTGATTCGGGGGCATGGGTCATCGACCGACGCAATGGCCGACTCGCCGGACACGTCCTCGCCTGGAGCGAACGTAAGCAGGTCGCTTACATCTGCCCGATGGACGTGCTGCTGCGGGACATCGCCGAGACGCTCGAGGCGGCGGAGGTCAGGCTGCCCGGCGGCGAAGCCCTCATCTCGCTAAGGGGTATGGGCAGAAGGGGGGCGGCGGAGGATACTGGTAACATCGACGCCGAGAGCTTTTCGGAGCTGGAGTCGTTGGTGGGGTATGACGATGATGAGGTGGAAGAGGAGGAGGGAGTTCCGCAGCTAAAACGGTCGATGGGCGGTCGCGCCGCGGGATGGCGGAAGCCGCTACCGCCGTCAGCGACGACATCAGCGACCATGGGGCGGGATGAGCGCTATGATGATGATGTGAGAGTCATCGCGGCTGACATGGAGAAGGTTCATCTTCCAGGAACAGAGATCGGGGTCGGCTCGAGGTAGAGCGACGGAGGCTCTTACGAAACAACGAACAGTTGAGCAGGTTTTGGACAAACTCACTCTCCCCACTGCTATTAGTATTTCATGATATCCACGAATCCCCACTATACTAGCTGTTTTGGATATTGTCTACTAGCCGCCGTTGGAATATGGTACACTCGAGCCGGTATACAGGACAGCGTAACGAGCGAGTTCTGAGATGATTGATACCCCGAGGCCTTCGTTGACCACCTTGATTAGGAGTTGATTTGATTCGGATAGGATTGATATTGCTGTAATAAGAATGTATCAAACTGCGTGCTTCGATGCGTGACAACTCCACGTTCAGGGGCTGGCCTTGTATGTCTATTTCGTAATCAAAGTCCGTCACGGGCACACGCGCACCTTACATATGAGGATAACAGATCAGCGAACACCTGTACCCATTAGTCGGCCGAGTCTCCTTTGCCATGGCGGAGATACAATTAACCGACACTTAGGATGCGAGGCTCGAGATGACATTCGGGGGTCTGATATCCGTTAGAGCGGCCCATTCCTCATTCTCTTCCACTGGCCGTGGCTTGTGACTCAGAAACACGCACAACCAGGCAGACACCTTCGAACAACTGGATCCAGTGCATCGCCCGTATCACCCGTAACGTAGCTTTGATGCCTAGTGGTGAAGAGGGATGTCCTGAGAGATGATTCGACGTGTACCTGGAAATCCGGACGCTGTGATACCGGGCATCTGTTCTCGCGCAGGAACATGAAAATTACCGGACGCAGTCCCAGCAACCTTGCCGGGCTTGTATACTTCGGCAAAATGAAACCTCTCGATAGTCGCGCCATGTTTCGGTCACCCATATACTCAACATTCATAATGTCTTGGAATGTCGCATCTGATTACATAGGTTGTCTTAAAAGTCAGATCGTCACCTCAAGATCAGCGTTGTCCGCTAATTGATCGGATCAGTTCCAGTGGTGTAGAATCCAGTAGGTGTTTATAGGTGATATTGTCTTCTATTCTTTGCTTTGCTTTGGGTGTCTCGGTTTTGTATTGTTTTTGTACTATGCATGTGGCTATGTTTGTGACCGGGAAGGTTCGTCTCTCGGATATATACTCTCCTCTCCGTTAGACAATATGATGATGCTGCCCCCCCGGCAACCAATAGTATGAAGAATTCCAACCAACAAGTGCGACCGGGCCACCCATTCAGATCATCATACCGGCTCCAAGCAACAGCATTGTCGTGACCGTAACCAAGCAGCCGAGACCTTGTATCGAGCCAAACGTCGATGACGCGGCGCCGCCGGGCGTCTCCATGGGCGGGGATGGGGAGTCGCTCTCCTCGGATTGGCTGTCGCCCACTAAGGAGGCCAGCTCGGCATCGTTGTCGAATGACGCGTCGACGCCCGTGCTGTTGGTGCAGGCTTCGGGGCGGCTGCCCTCTCCGAAGACGAACTGGACGGCGGCGCACTGGGAAGGTGATCGTAGGTTAGTATTATTGCACGCCACTTCCTACCCACTCAATCACTCATCCACGCCTGTCCCTCGCTACTCCTACGCACCTGGTACAGTAATCCATCCGACGCATGCCCCACAACGCTGAGGATGGCCTTCCGGCCCTCAAACTCCTCCGGGATGGTGACGGCGGGCTGGCAGTACGTGTTTAGGCCGCTCTGGATCACGATCGGGTACACCTGGGTCCAGTTGGCGCTGGTGAGATCGTCGTCGGTGGTGATGCGGTACAGCCAGTTGTTCTGGGCGTGTCCCGTGCTGACGGCGATGGCGTCCCCGCCAACGTGGAAGTCAGTCGTCTCGACGGTGGAGAGGTCGGGGTTGTAGCCGCCGCAGGGCCCGGTGCTCTGGTCTTCGATGGGGCCCAGCGGCGCAGGATACTTCAACGTGAAGTGCGCCTGAATGCCGCACGCGAGGGCGAGGGCGATCGCTAGCAAGGACGACAATGACGTGAGGCGAGCCATGATATCGACTGGTGCGTATGTAATCCTGGGCAGACGATGTATTGGAGAAGATGAGTCGCTCGGCCCAATAGAAGAGCACCGGGTGAGATAGATGCGACGGAGGCTTGGCCACAACGTAATTGAGAGGGGATTGACAAGGAAAGTCCAGGAGACGGTTCAACGAGAATAAACGGGATTTATCCATTTACACACTTGGGAAGGTACCCAGGTAGATCATACACCCCCGGTGTACGGTATATCTACTAGGTATGTATGTTACATACGTCTCAACTGGACCTTAGGATCGGATCCTTGCGTGGGTAGGTGAGAGAACCTAGTCGGATAGAATAGAGACTTGCTCATTTTGACGTAGGATTTGTTGTACATGCCTACACATATCGTGGTAAGTGGTGAGACGAGCAAACTGTCGTGCCCATATCTTTCCATCCCATCTTGAGTGTAGGTCCAAGAAGTCCTTCAGCAAACACTAACAAATATTTAGGGCTACCTGACTTCTCTCTATCTGGGATAAATCCCAGGTGTATCTCAAGCACATCGTCTCCTTCCCTTTCTCTTCCGGCATCACATGCTGTGTCAGCGATATCGCCGGCGGCGGCGGTGGGGGTCTCGGATCCGCACATGGGACCCTTGACTGCCCCGACCGACCCACATTAGAAGCAGCGGCCAGTTGATGTTAGTGGACGATGGATTGCCAATTGAGGCTATTTGAGCAAGTTGTGGCAGGAACTAACGCTTAGTCGCGGGGAACGACAAGGGTTCATATTAATGATCATACATTGAGTACGTACTCTATGTACATGTTGTAAGAGGACTCTGAAAGTCAGCATCGAATTCGAGTTCGTACAGTGGAGAGATACACACGGGATTGTATGACACCAAATGGTCTGGTAAGGCTTAGGTAATACAGAACATATCTAAAGTGTAACTCATAGCGTCCCTGGATTAGCATGATGTGGTTAGCTTGAGACACCCTGGCGCCTGGGTGCTTGGATGCTGTGTACCGTACCTATATAGGGTGGCCCTGGCTGAACTCGCAACCCTGAGGCTCCGGTATGAGCAAGTTTCCACATTGTGTACGAAGTACCTACGTAGAATATTCCCGCCGAAGATAACCTTCGCAACACCCCTACAAATCGTACTCACGATAATAAGAAGAGTCGAAGATTCGTTGACGTGGTGAAAGACCAGCTTCGTTGGCTGCCGGCGATCCGAGTCTGACCTCTTATTAGGGACTGCGTGGCCCTCCGTCTCTATGTCCTGACCCTACAATAAGTACTACTCCCTATCACGATTCCCCGAGCCCACCGCATCCCGAATCCAGTTCAGGTGGGACTTGGTTAGCCGATAACCCTCGCTGGTGTGGCATCGCTTCCCGGCATCGCTTTACATATCCGTCGAACCTTCGTGGCGGGAGAGATGTCCCTTCACCAACCGGAGCAGTCGAGCAAAACCCTTCACTTCAACGGGGACCTTCTCGTGAAAGTCGCTTCATAAACCGCCCTGGCGATTCGCTATCGTAAAGCCAAAGCCAGAAAAACCCTTGGCCGCAACCATGGAACACTCCCATGGTTCGGGCGGCATGGGCGGCATGTCTATGCCGTCCAATTCCTTCCAGTCAACCAATAAGAAGCTCGCCCAGGTGTACTGGTATCTCATTGCTGGAGTTCTAGCATTGCTTCTGGTGATACGCGGGATTGACCTTGCTCAGAACTGGTTGAGGTGCGCCAACCCATACCGCGATTCTTGCGTGCTTAACGTGCTTGCGACTGACAGCTTGCGCTCAGATTACGCACGTCGAGGACCAGCTCCGTCCAGTTCCCCACGAAACCTACTAACCGGTATCTGCAAGTATGGGCCACCCTGACGGCGGTAGGGCGGGAGATGAGTTATCCCCAGCTCTACGTCCCGACCCGATACTTATCCTGGATGACGCCGCCTCCCATGGGCCGGATTCTCGTCCTCCTTGCCTACTGGGCCGTCATTATCTACATGATGGTTCATAACGCCATCCACAAAGATGCACTTTTCTGGGAGAGGATCGGTTTTCGAAACGCCTGGATCGCCACCACCCAAATACCTCTTCTGTATCTGTTGTCGTCCAAGACGAACATCATTGGGTGGATCTCCGGGACAAGCTATGAGAGGTTGAACTGGCTTCATCGATGGGTAGCCCGAACTATGTTCGTCACCACCACGGTCCATGGGTTCCACTTCTGGAGGCAGTGGGTCATCGCCGACTTTGTGCAAGAACAGCTCGAAATGATGCCTGTCATCAAGTACGGATTAGGAGGATGGGCCATACTCCTCTGGATGGTCGTCACGTCCTTTAAGCCATTTCGGTCTATGGCTTATGAGGTTTTCGTCGTCCAGCATGTCCTAGCGGCCGTCTTCTTCTTGTGGGTCATCTATGTCCACGTCCCTGATTACGCAAGATACAATATCTGGTTCGCCATCGCAGCACTTTGCTTCGACCGCGCTTTCCGGTTTGGCCTGCTGGTCTGGCAGAATATCAAGTTTAACCCCAACAGCTCTTGCTGCAAAGGAAGCCAAAGGTTGGGTCATCAGACGCAACTGAGCACGGTTGGTGAAACGACAACGATCTTAACCATCAAGGACGTCCATTTCAGATGGAGTGCCGGTCAACACTTGTACTTGTGGTTGCCGTGTGTTGGAATCTTTGAGACACACCCCTACACCATTGCAAGTCCACACCAGATGCCCGACACATGCATTTGCAACAGTATCCAGCTAGTTATCCGTTCACATTTCGGTTTCTCTAGACGGCTCAACAGGTTCGCGCGAGAAGTGAAGGCGTTGGGTAAAAAAGAGACGCTGACGGCATTCGTATCTGGACCGTACGGACGACCCCCCCGATGGGACATATTCGAAACGCTAGTGCTCATTTCAGCATCGACCGGCACATCGTTCACCCTCCCTATCTTGGAGAGCGTACTGCAGTCCAGCTCGACGAAATGCACCAAGCGGATCGATTTTCTGTTGGCGGCACGACAGGGCGAGGAGGTTGGGTTCTACCATGCCCGTCTCCACGAGGCGTTAGGCGTGGCAGCGGCCGTCGGCATCGAGCTCGTGGTCCACATCGCCGTGACGGGTACTGGCCAGCTCGAGGCCGTAGCAGCTTCTACTTCGACTTCCACATCACCGTGGTCTTCTACTTCGGGCGTTGAGGAGAAGAAGGTCACCTGCTGCCAAAATGTGAGGGAAAAAAGCCTCAGCGACACGGAGCATGCGCCGGCCATGTGTTCAGGCGGCTTTGTACCCCGCAAGCGCCAATGCAACGCAAGCGAGAATCACCATATCCACCACTCGGCGACACGTCCCAACGTCGCGGCTTTTATTAGAAAGGCCGTCGAGGAGACCGGAGGCGAGACGGGCATCGTCGTCTGTGGTGGCCAGTCCCTAGTCGCGAAAGTGCGCACCTCCATCGCGAAGCTGAGCGATGAGCGCGGCGTGCACAAGGGAACGGGCGCCCAGGGCATTCATTTGCACGTCGAGGAGTACTGTTTTTGAATGACGCATCTGCCACGTTGCGAGCGAGAAGAAGTAACAGAGCCCCGTGTCTATATATCGGTGTCACATATCAGTGCGCTCATGCAGATCCATTCGCGATATGCCCAAACATGCTCGGGTCTGAAACATACCGGACTAGCGAGTACCTTGATGCAGGATTTCCGGGAAGAAAAAGCGACAGCGCTTTTCAGAACCGCCGCGTATCAACGACGGATGTCGCCTTAAACCTCGGCCCGTTTACTTGGCATGTCTGCCTCCTTGACGATTTAAGGTGTATGCGCAATGCCTTCGAGTTTTCGGGGCAGCCTTTATGTTGGTCGGCGACAGATATAGGGCTTCCATGCCGAGGATGGAGTGTTTCAAAGGCCCACGTGGTGAATATCTCTGTTCGGTCACGTCACTACAGGCCAACCCTAGTACCTACAAGGCGAGCTCGCCGCTGACCCGAGCTCTTGGACCAGGCGAGAGGTGATTATATCTTCCCGCTAATCGCGCCGGGTATATGACTAGCCAAGGCTTAGAGGCAGCCAGTCAGAATGTTCTGAGGCAAGCGGCTACCCGGAAAGAATGTCTAAGACGACGATTAATTATATCAGGTGGTGGGTGATGTGGTGGGTGATACGAAATGGTGTTCATCCACTGCCTTGATGGCCTAAGAGAAACTAGGGTCTAGGTCTTGGACAGAAACTCTAAAAACGCATATAAACCGACATCTGGAGAAGTCAGCAGACTGTATCTGATACTAGCATCCAACTCTGGACGATGATAATCATTAGGCATCGTGACTATTGACAGAAGATCTTGTTCCCATCCTAGCGCCTCCGTACGGCCACTACCGTATAAGGGTCGAGAACCACGTTGTATATCTCCAGGCATACTTCTACACATTCCACCTGCTTTGGAATGAGAACTCGTTGCAGATCCCCATTCGTGAGAAGGTGCCTTATGTGCGGAAGGCTATGTATGTAGGTCCGTGGTGTACGGAGCTAGTGTAGAGCTAGGGGGAGGTACCTTAGCACTGGAGGCTAGGTACCCGCTTGGTAACGTGGCAAGGGTCTTGAGCGCTTGGGCTAGGATAGCGGTAATCGGAGAATCCTATGACCGATGGATGGCGGGGTTAAGGACCCACCTCCATGCAAGGCTCTAGTCCCTAAGCTTTGCGACCAATAATCGACGATAATTCCCCGCCGAGGGGGTAGCAAAAGATCGCATAAGAAGGGAACCTACTTGTGACTCAAAAATAAAATTAAAAAAGGTTATAGGACGTGACGGACGGCGGTATCTTATTTTCTCACCAAATTCATGACCCCTTCCGTTACCCGCTCCTTATCGCTTTCTCCTTTACTTCATCTTCTTCATAAGTCGTTTCTACCAAGTGTCATATTACCTCCCCGCCAATACCAAAACCAATTCTCATCCTACTTCAGACCTGGCTGTCTGCGACGACGACTGCAACCACTGCTTCTGCCTCAGAACAGCCTGAGGACTTTGGTCCACACTCGATTCGCGAGCATGGCTGCCGATAAAGCCGTCGATAGCCTCTCCGAGCAGCTGGCCCAGCTACCGCCTCTGGACAAGTATCCCAACTGCTATCCAGAAATCAACCCGGTCGATATCTATCGGTCACATGCAAGCAACCACCATAAGTCATTACTTTTTGCTCAATGGGACGAATACTGACTCTCGCATGTGACAGCTCACCACGATATTACACCAGATAACGGGCGTGGATACCAAGATCATCTACGGAGCTCTCCAATGGACCCAATCACTAGCTCACGGTGATATGATGCTGCCCATTCCGGCTTTGCGAGTCAAGGGAAAGCCACAAGAACTGGGGGAACAATGGTTAGAAAAGTGGCCTGGGTCGCCTCTTGTTGAGAAGCCCGTCGTCATTGGCGGATTCATGCCTATCTTCTTCAAGCCCGGCCCCCTCGCCAAGGCCCTGATACCCCTGGCCCGGAAGCTGGGTCCGGAGTACGGCAAGAACAAGGCGAATGGTCTCAAGGACCCCTCGGATCCGTCAAAGGGACAGAAGAGGATAGTGGTTGAGTTCTCCAGTCCGAACATCGCGAAACCATTCCATGCCGGCCACTTACGAAGTACCATCATTGGAGGTTTCCTCGCTAAGCTCTACGAGGGTTCCGGATGGGACGTCAAGCGAATCAACTACCTTGGCGACTGGGGAAAGCAGTATGGCCTCTTGTCACTGGGTTTTGACAAGTACGGCAGCGACGAGGAGCTCGAGAAGGACCCCATCAACCACCTTTTCCACGTCTACGTTAAAATCAACGAAGATGTCTCGGCCGAGAAGCAACAGGTGGAAAAGTTGCAGAGCGAAGGAAAGACGGAAGAGGCGCAAAAATTAAAGGATGAGGGACTGGACGAGCAGGCTCGTCGATATTTCAAGCTGATGACCGAGCGCAACCAGGCTGCCATCGACCGGTGGCAGAAGTTCCGAGGTCTCAGCATTACCAAGTACAAGGAGACGTACAAGCGCCTAAACATCGAATTCGATGAATACTCGGGCGAGAGCCAGGTCCCGGAGGAGGCTATGAAAGAGGTCACCGCCACGTTGCTGGAGAAGGGCATCGCTGAGGAATCGGATGGTGCTCTTATTCTCAACTTTGCCAAGCATGTACCGGGCAAGGCGGGCAAGGCTCTCGAGAAGCCTGTCATCCGGAAGAAGGACGGAACGGCTCTCTATCTGACCCGAGATATCAGCGAACTGCTAAACCGGGCAGAGAGGTATCAATTTGACAAGATGATTTACGTAAGCAACCTTCGGAGATATTTCTCACCCCTCCCTTACCCCTTTTCGGTTAATTCTGGGGTGTTTATTGCCGGGTTTCGCGTCAGTTGAAGCACTCGGCATATAGATCCTTAGTTCAGCAGGCCACACATCTATCCTAGACGTCGAAAGAGTGGTACTGACAATGTTATTCACAGGTCATCGCGTCTCAGCAAGATCTTCACGTCAAGCAGTTCTTCAAGATCGTCGAGCTGATGGGCCACAAAGAGTTGGCCGAGAAGTGCCAGCATATTAACTTTGGACTTGTCCTGGGCATGAGCACTCGCAGGGGAACTGTGAAGTTCCTGGACGACATCCTCCGGGACGTGGGCGACTTCATGCACGATCTCATGCGAAAGAATGAGGAAAAGTACAAGCAGGTCGAGAACCCAGATGCCGTAGCTGATACTGTCGGCATAAGTGCCGTAATGGTGCAGGACATGACCGGAAAGAGGTGAGTGCTAAACCCAGTTCTATACCATCGTCTTCTCTTTCATGAGCGAGTACTAAAGGCGAAATAGGATCAACAACTACAAGTTCGACATGGACGCCATGTGCTCGTTCGAGGGTGACACGGGTCCCTATCTGCAGTACGCCCACGCACGGTTGTGCTCCATCACCCGCAAGGCGCAGCTCAGCGACGAGGAAATCGCGGGTGCGGACCTGTCGCTGCTGACAGAGCAGCACGCGACGGACCTCGTCCGGGTCCTCGCTCAGTGGCCCGATGTCGTCCAGAACACTCTCAAGACCCTAGAGCCCACCACGATCCTGACCTACCTGTTCAAGATGACTCACGTCCTCAGCTCGAGCTACGACCACCTCAAGATCGTCGGCTCCGAGCCCGGCCTCATGAGGGCCCGCATGGCGCTGTACGATACCGCCAGGCTTGTGCTGAACAACGGCATGCGACTCCTTGGCTTGACCCCTGTGGAGAGGTATGTTCTATGCAGACTTCCTTTCCTGGATACCTATCCTATGAGCATGAAAGCTAAATGATATTTTACAGAATGTGAGGTTGAAATACGGCTATTTCCATTGTCGTCTCAGCAACAATCTTCATGTTTGCTCAGTTAGCACCATGAAATATCCATTCCGACAGGCAGACGTGGTATTACATATTTAAGGAAGAGCTGGCATACATGGCATTGTGATCGCTTGCGAGCGAGATACGCGGTGTCTAAATCGATCAAAAGTAGCTGTATTTCGATAACGGTTGGTAATAGAGACAGCTCGCAGCCATGAAGCCTAGTTCTTCTGACGTATTTGAGACGCACCCTTGAATTATCAAGAGCATCGAAGGGTACCTCTCGTTATCGGTGCCCATCGTACATTTTTGGTGGGAGGCTCTGGGGAATGTGTCTTAGGACATGAGGTCAGTTTGAGGCGGACTGTTCCTGCTTCTGTTTAGATAAGAGATTAACCCCTAAGCCCAGTATCCCCGTTCCATTTGCTCATTCGTCGAGAGGGCGAAAACAGGAAGCAAAGCGGACGCCATGGCGCCAACCTTACATTTTGATATCCCCATCCAGCGCTGCCCTCGCCCATTCGGCCCTCCTTAACACCGGACTACCAGTTATCAAACACTTTACATTAATACTGCCGGCATTCAGAATTCCAAAGGTTCTTCAAGATTGCCAAGTTGTTCAAATGTCTACGTTGCGACCGTCTCACGTAATAGATGAAAGGGGGTCAGAGTAGGATCGTCTTGATGTAACTCAGAAATGGCGGCATACTGCGCGGACGCAAGCATTTCACAAGTACCACAGGCAACCAGTTCATCACCCGGCCTGGCCTCCTGCAGTCATCAGTTAGACCTGCCAGTTTCTCAGCTGTGGAGGGGTTTTTTTTTTTTTTTTTGAACTTTTCCCGGCGTTACACCAAGCACACTGTATATCGGCAGTCCGTGCTCGGCCCCATTGGCTGCCGTGCACCACCCCCTCGGACGTCCAACTCTACCACCACCGAACCCTGCAGGCCTTAATGACTATCATCCATCCCCACGGACGGCAATCGTTAGAGCCGGAGTAGAAATGCGCCTCAAAATACTGTGGCCTAGGCAGACAGGCCCTTGCTTCGACCACCGGTGGGTCATGTAACCTCGACGTATGTTGCAAAAGAGAGCGCAGCTGGTGTTGATATGCGTAAGTCTCTAATATATCCTTATGATTCGTATTCCTTGGATCCATCTGCTGAAGTCTTGACGTCGTGCATAAAGTAAGGCTTAGGTCGCTTCCGAGCTTAGCCTCAGCCTTGGAAACGGCTTAGATCGAAAGGAACTAGATGGCTACGTCTCATATAGAGCTCCCGTCAACATCCCGTAGGAGTTGGATGTGAGCTTCCACATCCCAGCCGTCGTGCCAAGAATCGGCGGAAGCACCCCTCAGCCACGGACAAACTTACCAGGCAGGCGCTAGTCAAAATAAATGGCGCACCCAGCCGCCCCACCCTCGAAAATTCCATTCAATTTGCATATAGCTTAAGAGATAATAAGGGTTATATAAGACGCGATTAAGATGAAGCCTTTAAAAATATAATATATGATATTTTCAGACGTTAATTTAATAGGTTATACGTTATTTTCCGCTATAAATTATAACTTTTTACCGTTATATTATAAATTTAAATATACCTTTTTACCGGTTTTATTTATTATATTATTTTTTCCAGTTAACTTTATAAACTGCTACGTATTAATATAAGGGTTATTTACGATATAAAACTTAACTTAACTATATTATTAACGGTATTTATTATTATTTAAAAACGAAAATAAAATTAAAAAATAAGGTAGAAAAAAATTTACTATAATCGCGATATATCGTTTTTATGATAATGCAAAAGAATTATATTATTATTATCGATATTGTTAAATT
The DNA here is from genome assembly GCA_004155055.1 of Monosporascus sp. CRB-8-3. NCBI lineage: Eukaryota > Fungi > Ascomycota > Sordariomycetes > Xylariales > Monosporascus > Monosporascus sp. CRB-8-3. The sequence continues at coordinate 51,450 of QJNZ01000382.1, forward strand.
ACGAAGGCTTAAAATCATCATAATTTAGGTACGTTTGGAGGCTAGTTGGTGTAAGTGCGCCATTTATTTTAACTAGCGCCTGCCAGGATGTCTCGAATAATCGCGATCACCTATCACGTGTAGTCTCCTGTCCGGCCAACTCTATTTCTCACATCATGATTGATGTACGGTAGGGACCGCGTTTGTGTTATACTCTTGGAGTTTTCTTGCCGCATGCATGACTTGGCTGCGACTGTGACGTCTTCTAGCCAATGCTGTTACGTATCCGCGGCCTCAATGACTGGGGAGCATTGAAGCCCCGAGCTGGGCAGAACTCCACCCCTATATTCTCCGACATGTTCTCCGTCGCCTAGCCTCCCTCGGGATGGGCTTCAACTGGCGATGTCCGCCGGTTCCATATCAAAATGATTCAGGCTGCAAACCGGGAAGTTGCGGTTCAGCTCCCTTCGCCATCCAACTCGGTCTTATCTGGAACAAACCGTAGGCGGATCACACCCTATCCTGACCGCAGATAGCTGAAGTACCTCGCCTCTCAGATCCCGTTTGCTTAACGTTGATAGCCCATTTATAAAATGATAGGCCGTTCGCTTGGGGTTGTTGCGGAAGGGATAATTTGCACTTTAAAAGTAAAGGCTTGCCTTCAAAAGAGGCCATAGCGATTCACACCCTCTCCCCCCCTAGCTCTAGACTCAGCTCGCGATACCTTGGCACTGCTCTAAACCTAAGCCTATTCACACCTCTTTTGCGCCTTCAATGTGTGCTTGTCTGCCACGTTGGCCGTTTGAGCAATGGCCCTAGTACCAGTTATCGTTCTCCTTTCCCTAGGGTTATTCCTCTTGCACTTCCGGAGAGAAATCAGCTATCGTAGGAGAATCCCCGCGGGAGCACGCCGCTTGCCTGGACCAAAATGTGAGCCGGGTTGTCCAGCTTCGCCCTTCCAGCCTCCGGACTAACCAAGGTGCAGGCTATCCGATTGTAGGTCGTGTCCACGACATACCGGAACAGTCATGGGTGAAGTTCTACGAGTGGAACAAGCAGTATGGGCCCATCTACCAGATGGAGATGTTCGGTGATGTTCACATCTGGATATCGTCCGAGAAGATCGCACATGAGCTACTCTCGCGACGAGCGCCCATCTACTCGGACAGGCCAGTCATACCCAACCTCCCAGACAACCGAACAAGCGGCGATTACTTCGCCCTGCAGGGCCGTACCGGTAGGCAATGAGTGCTATTTGAATACCAGCAGAGTACCACAGAGGGATCCATGAGAGCGCAGTTTAGCTGACCTGTCCGGACAACCAGACACGTGGAAGCGCCAGCGCAAGCTCGCGGCGCAGCTGATGGCCGTCTCGGCGAACGCGGCACTGCACGAGTACCCGACCGCAGAGCGCGACCGGTTCCTGTACCTCCTGTCCCGCGACCCGTCCCAGTACCGCGAGGCCATCGAGCAGTTCACGTCGCGCACCGTCTCGCGGCTGTCCTGGGGCAGCCCCCACCCGTCGGCCGTGCTCCGCGAGACGACAATGGGGCTGCTCGAGACCATCTCGCCCGCCGGCGCCCTGCCTAACGCCATCTCCTGGCTGGCGCACCTGCCGGCTTTCTTGAGCCCCTGGCAACGCAAGGAGAACGCGCGCCACGCGCGCGAGGCGGCGCTGTTCAAGGGCAACGTCCGCTACGTCCACGACCGGCTCGAGGAGGGCAACGCCGAGCCCAGCTTCGTGCGGACGTACATCGCCAACCTGTCCAAGAACCCGGCAGACGCGGCGAAGTGGGGCAGCGAGGCTGAGGCGACGTACGTCGTCGGCCAGTTGGCCATCGCCGGCGCCCTCACAATCGGCAGCCCCATCCAGAGCTTCATCCTCGCCATGCTCCACTACCCGGAGTGGCTGAAGAAGCTGCAGGAAGAGATCGACCGCATCTGCGACGACGGCCGGTGTCCGCAATGGGAGGACCGCGAGAAGCTCCACATGCTGCGCGCCTTTGTCAAGGAGGTCATTCGGTGGAGACCCCCTGTCCCGACTGGTAAGCAACCTGACATCATGCATCATATCGATAATACGACATGTGTGTCCAGAAATGCAGTGAACCCAGGATACCGCTATGACCTTTGTTCTCTTGTGTGCAAGGGTATGGCTTGCTTGCTAACAGGCAATCCCCTTGTTAGGAATTCCGCACGCCCTTGAAAAGGATGATGTCTACGAGGGTTACTTCATTCCCGCCGGTGCGACGATTCACGCCCTAGAATGGTGAGTATAAGCGTATTTCGTCCCAAGGGCACATGTCTAGCGCCATGAGTTGCTAATGTTATCTCACCTGGTATAGGGGCATTACCCGGGACGAAGAAACGTATCCCGACCCCGAGGCCTTCAACCCGGACCGCTGGCTCAACCCCAAGTACCCGACCTACAAGGAGCCGCTGACGATCTACCCGAACCTGAACGGGTTTAGCCAGTTCGGGTTCGGCCGGCGTACGTGCCAGGGCGTCCCGGTCGTCCACCAGGATCTATTCCTCGTAATGGGCGGTCTGGCGTGGGCGTTCAACATCCGCAAGAAGAAACGGCCCGACGGCACCGAGGTCCCCGTCCACTGGAACGACTACACGTCGCTGCTCATCGCCAAGCCCAAGCCTTTCGATTTCGATGCGGAAGTGAGGGATGATCGGAAGCGAGATATTTTGCAGAGCATGTGGGCAGATGGGAAGTGGGAGGATGACGAGGCAGAGGAAACGCAGATGCTTGATAAGAAGAACGTGGTGACTGGGAAGAATATGAGTGGAGCGACGTTGAAGAAGGAAAGGATAGAAGAGGGCGATATCGGAAGCGATCGCGGCAGCGAAACAAGTACTGATGGCATAGGCACCGGCGGGGCGTTGTCATCGGTCCACTCTACCAAGTCGTTCAGCGATCTACAGAGTGAGAGCGAGAAGGATATATAGACTTAGGTAGATATGGTCATTTAGGTTATAGGCATTGCAGCCGCAATTTTATGTATTAGGCTATTTCGAACTCCACAGCGGTAATCAGACTTCATTAGCCCAGTTAACCATCAGTTTTATCATATAACACTCGGCCCCTATTTGTCACCGTCGGATAAGACGAATACACCACAGCCCCTAAATTCGAGGTACTGCGTCTCCTTCATTGACACTCGAAAAGTCTTCTAGCATCCTGGGCCGCAATGGACCATATTTCAAAACGGAAAGTTGTGTCAGAGCAGTATACGGCATTATCAAGGGGACAGGCCCTCCTGAGAAAAGTCTCCCGCACTACTGAATTGGTTTATATCCGTATCCAAGCGAGTAGTTAGGTTTCATTATGTTTGCTTCAAAATGCGGGACGGCCCGACGCACCTGAGGATTGTTATCTCCCTTTACTGCAATGTATGTGACTACTGCTGTCTGGCCTCTTACAGATCAGAGGCACATTGCGATAACGACCGAGGCTCTAGAAGAGGGGGGTGGTTTGAAATAGGTTTCTGAGTTATGTATTTCTAAATTTGCTAGCGTAGAAGTCATGCTCCCAAACACTCCTCAAGCCCATGTGGTTAGCATTAGTCCTTCCAATAACCGTTGGAACGTCCGGGTCCGAATCCTATATATACTGTGTATACCCCATATTAATGACTCCAGATTACTCCCAGTCTACTTGCTGTGCCTGAGATAATACGAACGTGGAAGAGGCGCGTACGCACCTAGTAGTTTCTTCTCTTTCGGAGATCTTCTAGTAATAGGGTTCTGGGTAGGCCAGTTTCTGGGAGGCTCTATGTGTTTGTCCTACCCAGGGGTCTCACGAATGAGAACCAACTTGGCATAAAAGAGAAACGGTCGTCGCTTTACGATTAGTTAAGCACGGAGATCCTGCCTAGGTAACTAGTGAGGTCTGCACCGACAGTGGTGGCATAATTGCCGCGTTGGCTCGTTTCTGCTATGATCGCTTACCTCAGCTAGCTCAGGCCTCTGCTGGCTCGTTTCTATTTTTGATGTATTTTTATATACTACGCCAAGGCGCTAAAATTAACCAATCAAATCGCATATTTCCTTATCGAGCCAGCAAGGCCTGAATAATAGTTGCAGAAAAGTGGGCTCGTTTTCGGCGCCCTTACCAAATTCCCAACTTTCTTTCTATTTTTTTTTAAAAATTCAAAAGATTTAAATGGAAAATATTATTACGTAGCCAATTTAAGGCCGATAAGTATAAAACTTTATATACGCATCGAATATAATCTAATATACGTACAGGATTTTTTTTTTTTTTTCAATTTTTTTGGATTAAAATTAGGGCCGATACGGCTAAGTTTATCTTTCGGAAATGGGCGACCGTAACGTCCTTATGGGCTGCGACAACATAACTACCGGTCGCATTATCGTGTACCGGGTTTTTTTAGTATATTTGATATGGGAAAAGCCCGCCTAGTAATTTTTGTGGCCGTACGTTACCTCAGCTAGCTCAGGCCTCCCTGGCTCGTTTTCTAACTTCTTTAAAGTTACTTAAATACCGCTCCATAACGCTAAAAATTAACCAATCAAATCTTAAACATTCCTAACAAGCTAGCAAGGCCTAAGTTGTAATTATGCGAAAAAGGGGTCCGTTTAATACATTTATTTCTTTAAAAAAACGAAAATCTGTAATAACTTAATAACTAAACGTTTTCTATAGTTATATATATATTTATACGGTTATTTCGATTATGGCTTATTATTAATACTATTCTGGTTTTAATTAAGACCCGTTTGCTATTTTTAGACCTTAACGTATATAATAACTACAGCCCGAACCCGTCGCGTTTTTGTTACCGTTATTAAAATACGATAAATCCGAATTTTCCCAGTTTTACCGCGTTACGTTTTTAAAATAAAATATACGTACGCATATATTAAATTTTTGATATTAACATAAAAGAATTAATATAACGTTTAAAAATTTTATTCGTAATTAGGTTTTTTACGATAATACAGGCCGAGCTATTAATTCGACCGTTTGGATTAACCGGTTAATTAACGTATTAAAAAAAAAACGAATACGCGATAAATTATTAGTATACGAAAGTTGGTAAAAGTTTATAACTCCTATTAATCAAAACCCCGTTATACGTAAATACCATAATATATTATATAAAAAGCTTATAATTTTTATAAAAAGGCCTGGATTCCGCCGCCTACCGGAAAATTTATTACTCGATATTAACATAATTTATATTACCTTAAATAAAAATTAACGGTTTATAAAAACGCTAGTTCTTAATTAATTTAAACTTTTAAATCAGGTAATTATATACCTAAGAAAAAAGTAACAATTATATAATACGAAACGGAAAACGAAACGGTTTCGTAATAATAACGATCCGGATATTTTTACGTATTTTTTCTTTATAATCCTAGTTATTATGGTTAAAATCGTTTCCAAAATTAACGGCAGTTATTTGTTTTATTTATTAAGCAGGTTTTTATTAACCTCGGGTGTATTACGGGATAGGATTGAAGTATTAAGGGGTTTAAGTATTTACGAAGGTTATATTACGTTAAATAAAGATATAAACCGGTTATTAAAGGAAATTAAAGTAACCGTACCGTGTTTTTTATAATAATATAATATTAATTAAGATAGGTTTTGTTTTTTAGCTAAGTATAACAAAACGATATTATGTTTTGGTACGATAATTTTAATATTTAAAATTATGTTCGTAATATAACGTTTCGATACGGTTCTGTTATGCGGAATTTTATTACCGTTTTTATCCGTTATTGTAACTAAATTTTTAAAAAAAGGTTAAAGTAATTTATATTTTGCTTTAATTAATATTATAAAACAAAATAATTTTACGAAACGTTACAATAATATCTAATATTACTTAATATTTTCTGTTGGTTCGTAATTAATATTATCCGGATTTTTTTCTTTATTTCGGTTAATACGTTTTATAAACGTAATAAGTAAAAGTTTTCCGGTTTTCTTAAATTAAAGCATATATTATATAATAAACGCCGTTCGATTTTGTTAAGTGCAGTTAATAAAAACGAAAGTACCATCGACGGTACTTATCGTATATATCGAAAGATTTTTTAAATAATATGTAAATTTAAAAAAAAACAATTCTATCGGTTTTCGAAACGTCTTTATCTTATTTATGGAAATCAGAAAATAACCAGTTATATCTGGAAAATATAGGTTAGTTAAGTTAAAATAGTCGATTTATATAATAGGAAACGGTAGTTTTTTTCCGTTTCTGCCTTGTTTTATATATAGATAAATTTTTTACTTATATTTATACGTATTTATTAACTTAACAATATAAATAAAGTATATATAACGTAAGCGATTTTAAAAGCAAACCGTTAGTTTTTAAATAAGATAACGTAATTATATTAAAAATCGTTAAAGTTTTATTTACTTAAATTTTTTATTTTTTATATATATAACGTTTATATATTTACGTTATTCCTGCAGGAATTATACGTTTAATACGAACCATTTATAAAGGAAGCGTTAAACGTATGCGGAATTATTAAAAATGCCTCAATCGAAGATTTTTTTTCGAAAACGTAATTTACCGAGTTTATAAAGTATATATATTTCCGGTTAATTGCTACCGAGTTCGAGATTATCGCGTATAATATAGTTTTTAAATATTTTAGTTATATTAAATAAATAAAGGAGAAATTACGGGGTTTTAATTAAAACGGGTTAATAAATAAGGGTTTATTTAACGAAAATCTTTTATCGTTATTTATTAATAATACGTTATCCGGTAATATAAATAACTTAATAAATAATTCGTAAATATTTTGTTTTTTAACTAGGGAATATAGCTTATTTATATTATTTTTTAAACGGCGCGGTTTTAATTAAAATATGCCGAATAAAGCCTTTTTATCGGATAACTATAAGGCCGGAAATATTTTTAATACGGACGATATTCCGTAAAGCGATAATTTCTTTGATTTTATTATAAATAATAACTAATTATTAAACGATACCGTTTTTATCAATAAAAAATTTCGAAATTATTACCGTTTTTTTTAAAAAGCCCAGATTTATTTATATCTTTCGTATATTATACGTTATGGCGATATTAGTTATATTAAACGGTTAATACCGATATTATTAATTTTTTTTATAAGGCCGGTTAAAATAATTATAATAAAGAAATGTTTTATTTTAATTAGATATTACGTTTTATAATATTAAATTAAGTATTTATTAATTCGATATTAACGTTAAATTTGGCTTTTATAAAATCCAGGGAGAAAACGTAAAAAGTATTTAATCGAAAGGGCGAATATTATAATTTGTGGTTTGCTGGCGATTTCCGTCGTTCGAAAAACAGTACGTATAATGTCGATACCGTTTTTTTCCGAAATTCGTTTTTAATTAGGTACCGTATTTTTTTATAGCGTAAATTTTATTTTCGTTATGTTTTTGTACGAAATAAGCGTTACGTTATTCGGGATTTTCGTAACGAAATCTTTGAACGCGTTTATTTTTTGTTTTGTAATTTTTGGCTTATTAAAAGGTATCCATCTTGGATTAAAAGGGATGGTTAGGATTTTGAAGATATTTTAGCTGCGGGCCGTAAAATTATGAAAATTAAGTTAGTTAACTTTAACGATACCGTATTTATTATTAACGACGAAGGTAAATTTAATTGGTTAGATATAATAAAAAACGAAAAATAATTTATAAATAGCTTTAACGTAATTATTTAAAAAGCTTTTGGTATCGAATTTATTAGGGATAATTTGGTTTCGGACGATTATAATACCTTAAATACGGAAGAAAATTATGATCTTATAGTATAAATTATGGATGATTCGGTAAATGGTTTTAATTAAAACGATCCGTTTTCGATTACGTTGTTGTCGGATAAATAAAATAAGGATTTATCGGACGAAAACGAACTGTTATTATAGCTTTTTGTTTCTTTGTTATTTTTATATTTTGTTAGAATTAATATGGGGATTTTGCCATATTTTTAATATTAATATAATTAAGTACTATATAATCCTAATTAACTGTATTTTATTCGTATGTTTTGTTTGTAATAATGCTATATAAATTTTTTGTATTAAAATAAATTAACGTATTAATAATATCGTATTATTTATAGTTAAATATATCGCATAATTTCGTATTAGTTTATGTATTTTATTTGCAACTGATTTACTAGTTAACGTTTTTGCGTATTTGTTAAGATTTTTTCGTTTTATTTTGCCCTTTTTCGCGTATTATCGTAACCTATGTATTGATGACTTTTTTTATATTTTCGGGACCTAAGATTTTATTCGTTTTAGGCGTAATATCCGCGTTTAAATCCTTTTGGAAATTTTTATTCGGATTATATAATAATGCCGAATATTTAAGGATTGCGTATAAATTAGAGTTTGTAATAAGTACTTAATAGGTACTTACGGATTACCTACGACCGTAAGTATTTACCCGTAGGTGGCGTAAGTGGCGTAGGTAATTTTTAAGTATTTAACTATTAATACGTATTTACAAATAATGATTTTTCGACCGCGTATTAATCGACGTGCTAATCGGCGAAAAACGTTAATATTAAAATATCTTATTTAATATCAAACAAATATAATATTATATTAAAAAAATATTAAATCCGACCGTATAAAAATTAAATAAATTTAATAAGTAAAAATAAATGTTAGTATTTAAGTATTACTTACGATTACCTATTTATAGGTAATAATTTCTTATTATAAATAATTCGTAGGTGGAAAATTTTAGCGTAGGTAGGTAAATAGTACAAACCTTAATGTAAATATTCCTCATTGCGTTTTTATACGTAGTTTGTATATTTATTGCCCGTATAACCCCGTAAATTATAGTATTTATAAAACGGTTATATAATATGTATTTCCTGGCCAGTCGGCCCGGTCTATGAAATTATAAACCTTTTTTCGTATCGTTTATAAGGTGCTTAGTTTATATATTTTTTTCGTTAAATTGCGAAAGCCGTAATTAATTGAAGGTCCGTAATTAATTTAGTAATTTAATAATTTGTAAAGCCGGCATAATCCGTTATGACGTAGATTTTATTCTGCCGGTTATTGTTATTTAAAATATTCCGAGCTGTATTGTTAATATTTAATGTTTATATAAGTGCCGCGTTTTTATGTAATAAAAAATCCTATTTATAATATAAGCTTTTCGTAATATTATTAAATTCGTAAATCTTAATCGATCGTAGGATTTTTTTAATTAATATATATTTTTATTAATGTTAAGACGTAAGGTATTTACAGCTTTTTAATTTTCCCCTATATTAATATAACTTTGTAATATATATTTAATATCTGGAATCGGTTACGTATAATATGTATTTTCCGTAAGGAATGTTTTATATTTTGGGATAATCGAATATTATGTAGGTAATACGAAGGCGTTTTAATTAGGACGAAACCGCAAAGTACGTTATATTGCGGGTTTTAATAATAGCTCCTGTTGTTTTTTGGATTAGGTTTTCGTTATCCGTTTTTAAGGTTATTTTGGTAATAGTTACGGCTGTTTGTAAGATCGGCCTTTCGTTACCCGTCCTTAAAGTTGTTTTAATAATAGTTCCGGCTGTTTGTAAAATCGGGTTTTTGTTACCTATCCGTAAGGTTATTTTTAAAAGGTATTACTAATAAATTTAACCGCCTTTTTCTATTTAGCCGGGGGTTTAAAATTTACCGGGCCTATTTGGCATTTATTATTTAAAGTATTATTAATAGCTATATTTAATATATCATTAAATATATCGGTAAAGTTATTTATATCCCGTATTATAATAAGTATATGGAAATATATGTTATAATAAGGATTTTAAATGTTAAATAAAGAAAAAAAAGATTAATAATAATTATTATATTGCAAATAAGTTAAATTTAAGTATTATGGTATAGTAAAATATAAAAAGATATATAGAATGGTTATAAAGTAAGTGGTGGTAAAGTAAATGGTAGTAATTGTTAAATAACTATAATAATTTTATTCAATATATATTTAATTAAAGGAATTCTATAAATTACATTAAGCAAATCGTAACAAAAAAAAAAGTATCGTATAATTTGTATACGGTTATTAGTTTTTTCCCTATATATTATTACTTCGTTATAAGAAAAAGTATTATTAGCTTTTAAGTTAATATTTAACAATTTACATAAATTTAGTTATTTATACATTTACAATTATATAATCCTAAAGTTCGTATATATTTTAATTTTAATTATATATATTGCTTTTAAATTTCCTTATAACCTGTTAATTATCCGTAGGCTTTATTTATATACCATAAATCCCTTTATATTTTATATTATTATTAATAATATATCCGGATACCACTTAGTATACGAATTTTACTTTATCCTATATATTTTATATCTTACATTTTTATTTTTAATCCTAATTAGCCTGAAACAGAACCGGTAAGCATATATTACCCCTAGGTTTTTTATATATTAATACTTTTTATATAGTACTTAATATTAAGTAATTATTATAATAGCATTATTATTATTTAATAAGGTAGAATATGGCAATTACGTCCGTAATTTATATAGCTATATAATAAGAAATTAAAGCATATATAAAAATATAAATGCTATCAAATTAGCTTTTAATACAACTTATATTAATTGCGGTGTTAATTTCCTTAAGTTAACCTTAGTTATATATATCGTCCTTCTAAACTTTATATCGATTAAAAAATTATTTTTAGTTATCGTTATAAAATTATTCGATAAAGTTGCGGTATTATAAAGTTTTAATAAAACGGAGTTTATTAAGTTATGCTAAAAAACGTAATTTGCTTACCGTTATATATACTTTAACGTATATTTTATTAACGATAATATCGGAGTTATACTTTAATAGATATTCGGAAGCCTCGGTTATATATATATAATTTACGAAACATTAATAAAAAACGTATTTATATATAATAACGGTTTTTAATACCCGTTTTTATTAAACTTAAAAAAAATAATAAAATAGCATAAAGTTTTATTCGTTTTCTTTATTATACTAGAATATAACAATAAAGTTAACGATATAAAGAATATAAATTACTAAATAATAAGTTTTTAAAACCGCAAAACAAATATTTTCCATATTACAGATTTAACCGGCGTTTATTTTTTAAAAACCCGTACAATTCGAGCCGTTTAACGTTTTCGAATATTTATATACGATAATAATTTATATAATATAAATAATACTAGGGATATAATAATTTCGTAATCCCGATTAAAAATACAGAACCGTAATATATTATATAATATATATTATATAAACGTTATCTTTATAATATTAAATAAAAGGAAAATCCGCAATTATAATTACCCGGTTAACGATTAAATAATTATATATAAAAATTAAATTCGAAAATATCATAACATATTCGGTATTAATTCCGAAAACTTTAATAATTACTTAAAATATCTTATTGTTATTATACGGATATGGAATTTTAAAGTAAAAAACTTCCAATTTTTACCCGGGGCCTTAATTATACCGACAAAAAAAAAAGGCGGTATTAAAAAAAAAGAGGTTCGTATTTTTACGCGTCATTTATTTCGGATAACGAAATTTTAAAAACCGTAACTAAAGATACCGGTAAGCCTTAAATCCCCGGGGGAAACGTAACGGAATCCTAATTAAAATCCGTTACGAAACCGGGATTTTAAATATTTCGAGCTGGTATTTAAAAAAAAACGGATGCCGGAATAGCTGTATACGTAACGAATAAATAGCTTTCCTAATATTAACGAAAAATTATCTATATTATTTATTTACCCGTATAATTGATCTTTTATACCAGTTAATTAATTTAAGCCAAGGTACTTTAAAAGTTAAAAAGAATAAAAATATTTTAAAAGCTAATATAACAAGTTCGAAAAAAAGGATTAGAAAACAAGATTTAAAAAATTCTAATTCGGTGTAATAAATTAAAAACTATAAGTTAAAAAGGAATATTTACTAATAATTACGATAAATTCTAATTTAAAACGCGTAATATATATATTTGTTAATTTTCCTAATTTAAAAGGTTTATTATATATTTATTATAATATATAGTTAATTCGGATCAGGAAAAATTAATGTTTATATATAACTTAACATATTAAAAATTAACGAAAATAACGAATATAATAAGTAAATAATATTATTAATAACTTTAATTAATATTACGTAAATATATATATTTATCGCGTTTTAAAATTACGATATTACGTTAAAACCGAACGTATTTTTTGTTATACGTTTTAATTAAAGCTGTTTAAATTTCGTTTTCTGCTTTTTAACCTGGTATTACGATTAGCTTTTAACCTATTATTATTATTATTATCGGATAAGTACCATTTACTTTTAACGTACGACTTTTTAATTTTAACAAAGATTATTATTTTAAATTTAATTTCCGATATATTATTTAAAACGTTAAGTTATATATTATTATATTTTAATAACCCCGGCGATTCCGGTAACGATATAAAAATAAACGAATTATGCGAATATAAGTACGGTAATAAAAACGCGGCTGGCAAATTAAAAATATTAAGGAATAATAAGTTTTACGTTAACGTTATAAATAACGGAAATAAAGTAAATTCCTAATTAAGATCGTTTAATATGCCGTAAATTACGCATATAATTATAAGCGTCGTTATAATTAAAATTACGATTTTAAGTTACGAAAACGTATAAACTACGTACCGGATTAATATTTGGACTGTTAAATTTATTATTAAATTATTAGTTATTAATTTAAATCGGGCGGTTATATATAATATACCTTAATTAGGATCCGGCATAATTTACGGCAGTTTCGCGATTTTTTCCGAGGTTTATCGAATTTATAACGCGGTAATAATCCGTAACCTATATAAATCGGTTTAAGGTATAGAAATATAACGCTTTTGTTTTCGATTAAGCGAATTACGCCGTTTGCGAAAAATTTCCCGTACTTTCCGTAAAATAACAAATACGGCTTTTTTATAAATTAAACGTAACGCAGATAAAAAACGGTTTTTTAAAACGTTTTAATATTGCTATTTATTAAGTCCGGGAATTGCTTTAATTAATTTAATTACGTTTTAAACTGGATAAAAACCTTAAGTTTCGTTTAACTTTTTTGGAAACGTATTAAATAAAAACCGTTTAAGTTTAATAAGAATAAATATTTACTTTACCCCTTTATTACTAAACGGAAATAACCGTATAGAAAATAATTCGTTTGCCCGTTATTTATATTAGGATTTTATTATTTCTTAAATAACCGCTTTTAATAAATTAATTTTTAATTATTTTTACGTAAATATCTTTAAATTTAAAGGTTCGGGTATATAAATAAAATTAAGCGTATATAAGTTATAATAAAGTTTAATCGAAATAAAGTTATTAAGGTTTTTTTCTAATATAACGGTTTCGTTTTTTTTTAAATATGTTAAGATCGTTTTACGTATATATTCGCCGTTAAATAACGTATATTATCGAGGCCCTATTTTCGTCCGGTTCCGTAAATTAATATTAATCCATTTCGAAAGTTTACGGGTAATAAGAATAATATTTAAACCAGTCGAAAAATAAAATTAAAATTCGACAATTACCTTATTTTAATCGGGATTATCCGCAATAAATTACGTATTATTTTTTTTATTATCCGAATTTATTATTTCGATTTTTATTACGACCTTTATGTTTTTATAAGTAATACGGTTTTTAGCTTGCCGGGCCTGGGTTTTTTTCGTTATTTTAATTTTTTTTACAGTAAATAATTCGGTTTTATACCTGTCGAACGCTTAATAAAGTGCAAACAGTATAGTTTATCTATAGCTAGTTATATTTAATCGTTTATAACTACGAACCGTTCGACCAAATTGCTGTTATAAATTTTTTATCGAAAAACTTTTTGGTATTTTTTATTATATTACTCGATTAATATCCGGGATATTTATATTTAATCCAAAAGCAATAATGGATATAATTATACGGATAAAATTATTAAGCTTTTTTAATTTGTCGTATATATAAATTTGGTTACCGTAAGGCATTTTAAAGTTATAAAACTTAATAGCCGTTTTTATAACTTTCGGTAAATATTTCCGGTCCGCTAATGTTTTAATTAAGTAATTATAAATATTTATAGTTTTCGCCTTATTATTAACATAAATAATAGTTTTAATAATAATACGTAAACTATCAAATTAGGTCCTAGGATTATTATTTAGTAATTCGGAAATATTTGTTATCAGGAAATTTAAATACGTTTAATTCGAACGTTAACTTTTGGATATAAGGAAAATAACAATATCGATTTCGGGCCGATTAATATTAAAACGTCGGATTTCCGTTTTATAGTTATATTTAGTAAGATTGCCGATTTAACAAAAGTTATTATATTTTGCGATTTTCTTTTTTATAACGTTACTGGCAGTTATTATATACGTAAATTAATATATATAAGTAGGAAGGATAAAACGTAAGTTACGGATATTAGTATATTTAGGCCGGAAGTTTTTCTATTCCGATAATAAATATACTTTGTTAATTGTAATTAAATTATACCGTTATTTAAAAATAGGATTTAATATAGCAGATTAAAATTAATCGTTCGATATTTGTTTAAGATTAAGGATAATATGGTTATGTTGTTTAATAGTTATACGTTCGTATATTTCCGGATTAAGTTTTTTTGTATTTACAAATATTAGGACAGGAGTAAAATACAGTATTACTAACGTAAAAATTCGTTGTTTTTCAATTAACTTAATTAAGGGTATAATTTGGATAATAATTAAGTTGGTTATTAAAAAAAAGATTTAAATAATTAGGAATTTTTTAAAATTTGTTTTAACGACGAAAAAAATATTAAGCTTTCCGAAAACCAGATTATGTACCGTATTTACCTGTTTTTTCCGTAAAATACGGCCCTGCCCGTTAAGTATAGTACTTAATATAAGGCGAATAAACCGATAGCGTAGGGTTTCCGTAAGGTTATCGGCCGTATATATAATATTAACGTATAGATTTATAACGTTTATATCGGTAAAAGACCGGTAAAGCTATCGGATAAAAATAAACGTTTAGTTTTAAATAGTTAAATGTTCGAAAAATTAAGGTATTTACCTTAAACCTTTTAGTATATTATTTACATTCGGTTAATTAAAATAAAAATATATATCGGAATTTGTTATAGGCGATTTTAAACTTTATATATTATTATTTTGGTTTATAAAGTTATGTTATTATTATATTAACTTAAAGAGGGTAAAAGGTTATAATATGTATTAATCGGGATTTTAAGCTATTTTCTCTTTGTAATAATTTAGGTTTAGTTTTAATTAGGATTAGGTTTATATTAAAAGATAAAGATTTTAATTTTGTATTGAATTATATAAGTTATAACGTTGGGGATTTCGTAATTAATATATATTATAAAAGTTGTTATTAAAAATTTTCTCGAATTTGTATAAGAACGTACTAAACGGAACGAAAAAATCACAACTTTTTATCAGGCCTTATTTTTGAGGTTTTGTTGTTTTTATGGGTTTTTTTCTTAAAAAGGTTTAGCTGGTACATTGGACCCTTACAGCTACTTCTTGATGGAAAGCCCTAGCTACGGCTGCGCCGCAGGCGCAGCCACAACCTTAAAAATAGGGCCTGATCTCGATGAGGTAAGCCGTACGGGCTGTGGTTGTTGCGTCGCAGTTATGAGAAGGTTGGGGTCAGCCAAGTCCGCAACGCCCTTATGGCTGCGACATAACCACTACAACCCGTACGGCCAAAAGAATAGCTGGACGGGCTTCTCCTATATTGAATCACCCTTGGAAGGCCCATGGCAAAATGGTATATATGGTGGTTGCGTTGTTGCAGCCATGAGGGCGTTCCGGATAGAAGGTTTGCCTGTAAGAGAATGAAAAGGACTAGCCACTCCGGTACATGACCAAAAGATCAACAGTTCCAACGCTTCATGCGTTGGAAATCCTTATCCGCACTTAAGTAAAATACGCCCCGAGGCCCATATCCTTACACTACTCCCCTTTCCATAAAGGAGTCGTTCCGATTCCGTACGCTATCCCTTTATCCCATAGCCAGCTTTTTGGTAACAGCTTAGCGATCCCTCGGCGATACGCGTTACAAATCCGTCGGCTTAAGCGCGTTAAACCCCCAAGGGCAAATACGACCCTACCACTGTCCCTATTGTACCGTCGATCATCGCTGACCTTAGCTACAGCTAACAGGGGGGCCCCTACTACCCTATCCACTTGCTAATCGCGCGGTAACCAATCGCCGACCTTCGCCAAATCCGAATAGGTAAATTCATTTACCTTGTAAACGCAACGAAAGCCCAAGCCCTAACAACCAATTTTAAAATCCTGGCATTTTTCAGCTCTTCTTAAATTCGGAACCCTAAACTTGGTTACGGCTGGTTAACCAATACACCCATGAAGCATTAGAACAATGTAAGGGAATAAAAAGGACTAGCTACTCCGGTATATAACCAAAAGATCAGCAGTTCCAACGCTTCATGCGTTAGAAGTCCTTGTCCGCACTTAAGTAGGATACGCCCCGAGGCCCATATCCTTACATTGCCGAAAACGAGAATTTTAACTTATTTTCTTAATATCTCCACTAAACTAACCCCGATTTGGAAGTTATATATATGGTTAAAAGGCCCTTTTAAAGCTGTATATAACCGTATTTTTTTTGTTATTTTATAATAAATTATTATTATTGTTTTATTTGTAAATTTTAAAGAAAGGTTTTAAAAATTTTGTATGGGACTGCCGAAAACGAGCCCAAAAATTCACAACTTTTTATCAGGCCTTATTTTGGCAGTTTTGTTGTTTTTGTAGGCCTTTTTCTAATTGGGTTAGCGGGGGACTTAAAGCTACTTAGCCGCAGCTGTGCTGTAGGCGCAGCCACAACCGCCAAAATAGGGCCTGATTTTAGTGAGGTAAATGATCGCCTCCATTCTTTTCAGTATCAGAAAATCGTATTACGTACCAGCTCTTTATAACCCCATATATCGCAATAAATCAAAATATTATATTAAGATTTAAATTCCGCTGTTAAGAGTTATATTAATAACAAATTAACGTATTATAGATTAATTAAATTATTATTTTTATACATTATACTTTTCCGAATCGTTTAACGATTTTTACTAAATTTTTTAAATTTATAATAATTATAAAATAATTAAATAAAAAGGGGCCCGTCCGTAAGTTGATACGAGAACTTTTAAGCCTAATAAGCTTCCGATAACTAATTATTTTTCCTAATTTTTCGCGATATAACTAAAAGACGACCGCCTTTTTCAAGTTAAGAAATTGCTCGAAAATCCTTTAAAGTTATTTAAAAACTTTATACCGCTTTAAATAATAAAAACCTAAATCGGTTATACGGAAAAAAACCATTATTACGGCCCGTAAAGCTATATTTCTTAAGAATAATATTTTAAGCTTTTTATTATAACTAGGATATATACCGTTTTAATTATCTTTATATATATAAAAATATATCTTAAAGACGGCTATTAAATTTATTAATTTTAATAGCTTTATAATTTTTATTATAAAGTTATTATAAAACAATTTAATTAATATAAGTTTAATAACGTTTTTTATTACTTAACGTATTAAAATCTCGAAATAAAAAATATTACTTATTTATTACATATATTTTAATATATAACGTACTATATAAGCGAGCTATATACTTTTTTTATTATTTTAACTCTTTAACTTTAATTATTTATTTTTTAATAACTATAATATAAAACGGCTTATAAAAAAAACGAAAATAAACTTAGCCGTTTAAGTTAAAAAACGAAACCCGAAACTTAGTTATAAAAAGCTTAGTTTTATTTATAATATCTTATTTATTACCTTAAAAACGCGAATTAATAGTAAATACGCCTAATTTAATACCGTCCTTAATTTGCAAAAATTAACGTTAATTAAAAAAAATTAATTATCGAATAAATCCTTAATTTAAATACGTAAACGTTTTTTATCCGCCATTAATACGTTAAAAATATAACGAATTTGTTATTTACGCAACGCGTTGTAAAATATATCGGGGTTAACTAAATATTTAACTTTATTAAACGGTAATATAAACTTAAAATACATTTAAATCGAAAAATAAATTATTAACGAGTTTTATACAAAAATCTAAAAATATTTCGTAAATAATTTAAACTTATTCGGGTTATAATTACGAAATACGGCATTACAAAAGAAAATATTTATAACTTCGACGAAATACAATTTTTAATAGGTTTTTTTATAATAATAGGCATAATAATTATAAATGCCGAAAAAAATAAAAAATTTAAATAAACGCAACAAAAAAATAAGGAATAATTTACGATAATATAAATTATTAACTTTCAAAACTAAGCCTTACCTTTATTTATTATTTTTACCGGGAAAAACCTTTTTTTTTACTAATTCGCTAATAATTTACTTTTACCCGATTAGAAAATTATTATAAACGAAAACGGCTAAATAATAAATAAATTAAATTTAAAATAAATTAAGTATTTAGATAAATATATTAAAACGTATATTAAAAGTTCGAAAGGTTTTTTTATTTTTAACGGTTACGAAAACTATTATTTAATCGAATTCGAAAATTACTGCAAAACTAATAATATTATTACATTTTATATATTTACCCATTCCTTTTATCGGGTTTAACCTTTAAATATATCCTGTTTTTCCGTATTCAAACGTATTTATTTGTTATATATCGAAAATTTTATATAACATTACGTTACTTATATTACTAAGGAAAATTTTATCGCCGGCTTTTACGACGCGTTTAAAACTGCCATAATAACCGATAATATTAAATCCAAATTCGTAAAAACGGAACTTATTTTATTCGATTTTAATCGCGTCCTTTCCGAATTAAATATTCCAATTATGCTTATACTAACCGTTTTTCCATTTACCTTTACTAATTCTGCTATTTTTTCATTTACGAAAACTCCTAGAAATATTACTAAAACAATTTAACGGAAACGTTATTTACAAAGGAAAATCAAAAATTACTAAAGTAACTTACCGATAAAAATACTTAAATCGATTAATCTTTTAACAAAAAATAACCTATTACTTTTATACAAAATTACTTTTTTTCGAAAAGAAAACAACTACTTTTGCGAAACGAATTACGTCCTTAATAAACGCCGGAAAACCAAAAACAAACGTTTTTTTAAAAAAAAGGATATTTACTATAAAAAAATATAAGCTTTTATAGTTACGAAAGAAAGTAATAGTAAATAATCGCAGTTAACAGCGACCGAAAAGGGTCGTCGCAAAAAGGTTTAAGCGAAAAAACGGAAATATAACGTTTACGACAAGCCCGGATATAATACGCGTATTTATAAGGAGGATATAAAAACATCTAACGATAAAAAAACCGATTAATTTAAATTAATTTAATATATTATAATTATTTAATTCGAATTTACTATTACGATATACCAAAAAGTGTACAGCTCGCTTATATGTACAGCTAGCTTATATAATACGTTATAACGTTTTTCGGATTATATTATAACTATATTTATAAGTTATATTATAATTTCTTTAAAAATTATTATTAACGAAAATATAATACGTTTTAAAGATAAGTTTATTATTGTTATTATTATTAAAAGAAAGCTTATATTTACGAGCTTTAAAGTATAAATAATTGCAATTATAAAATACGTTTTTAAGTAATTATAGTACTTTAACGGCGTGAAGTCTATTAAAATTCCTTATTTTAATAAGCTGTTTAACCGAAAAAAATTACGATTATTACGGATAACGTTTTCGGAAAAAAATTATTAAAGTTTTTAAATAATACGTAAAAAGCGATTATTACGTTATTCCGCCATTTCTTCCGATAGTTATATTATACGTTTTTCGATCGTTTATTTATATTACTAAACTTACTTTTTTATTTTCGTCGTTATATAAGTATTAAAACTATAATAATAGCCTTTATAAAACCGGGTGTATAAAAGTTATTTTTCGAATTAAAAAACTAAATAATTAACGAGATAACGTATTATAGTATTATTTATAATATAAAATTATCGTTAATTATTTCGTTTAATAATTTACGTGAAAAAAATTACGTATTAACGTTATTTATATTAATTATATTTAATAGTAAAAAACTTAATCGGAAACGGTATTTAAAAATCCGAAAACGAAAATAATTATATTAAAATCAAGTAATTCGAAGGTTAAACGCGTTAAAATTCCTTTTTTCGTCGAAGTTTATAATGTTAATTAAGATTACGTTAATAAAGTTAATTAATTACGAAACTATAATACTTTATAATATAAAATATACGGCCGTCGTAATAAAGTTTTATTCTTTAAATGTTTTATTAACGTTATTCTTATTAATACGTATATTTTTTAATATAACTTTAATAGCCCGTTAAAATAATAACGAACCTTATTTTAACGCGAATAAAAACGGTTATTATATAAATACTTTTAAAAAAATACAGATATAAGTTAATAACGAAACAGAAAATTTAAAAAGAAACTTAACTATTACAACTTAATAGAGGGGAGGCCTCGGAAACGGTCCTAACGGACCGAAATAGAACCCAAGTAGGTTAGGTTACGTAATTGGATTACTAACTTACTATAAGTAAGCTAGTAAGCTAAATTATTAACTTACCATAAGTAAGCCAGTAAGTTATAAAAGGATATATACGCTTATTAATCCTATAATTTAAATAGCACCAGCTTATAATATAACTTAATTATTTAAAATACCCTTAATATTACCAAATATAATTAAATTACTTTTATTATTTAAATTCCATAATATAATTACTAATATAAACCGTACGACTTAGTTTAATAATTAATTAATTAACTTAACTATTATACGTTACAAGCTTTTATTTAATAGTATTATTAGATTTTAAGTAATTTCCGTTAATACCATGTTTATTAATAAACAAACTAAAAAGCAATTTACTTATAAGGTTCCGGAAAAGTTTATAGTTTTTAACGATAAAAAGAAGCCCCCTTACCTTTTAACGAAGGAGGTTATAGAAAAATTTAACGTAATTACTAACCGTATTACGCAACTCGAAAAAAAAAGGGTAACTTTACCGTTTTTTTTCAGGCCGTATATAAACGTTTTAAGGAGAAAAGTAAAAAAAAACGGAGAACGGAGCTAAAGGAACCTTTTTTCGCGGCAAAAGTTCCTAAATAATTTAATTAACTACTACAAAAAAACCTGGAAAAGTTTTAAAACCTTTAAAACTCGAACCTTTTAATAGGACTTTTACCAAGTTATAATTATTCTTAACCCAGTACCGGGCGTATTATAAATATTTTCTTATTCGATTTATTACTTTTATAATACAAGTAAAACTTACGGCCGGGTTATTTACGGGCAATACGGTTATTTAATTCGAATTAATATGCAGGGAACATATTACCCTTCCTTTGGAATAGCAAAGCTCTAAGATGGTAAAAGTTTATAATAACTATAAAATATTCGAAAATACCTTAAAAAACCGTTCGGAATAATAGACGAAAAAACAAAAACAGAAATCCAGATAGAAGGATTACGTTAAAAAGAAGCCGTTTTAATTTATAATAACACCTTTATTCAGTTAGCATTTAAACTGAATTAAGGATAAAAGGCCTTTATAGCTAAATTTTTTAATAACCTAAAAAAAAAAATCCAGAAAAAACTATTTAAGAAAAATCGATTAAAATATTTAATTAATTATATCGGAATAACAGTTAAAATTAACGATAGATAATATATAGAAAGAACCCGGAATTCCAAGATACGACGGAATAATAGGTTTAATTATATAATTAACATTAACGTTTTACGATAAACAAATATATTTTACGGTATATAACTAGGCCTTATAAAGATTAGAGTAATTCAATAACGAGATTAATTACAGATTAAATGCTATAATTGCGGTAAAATAAGGTATAAAACTTTTAAATATAAGGCCTTTAAGAAACTTTAACAAAATAATTAAACCTTTATACCCGGAAAATAACAACCGGATAAAAAGGATAATAAGAAATTAATTAACATAATCCGATTACGATATACGGTAATATAATGGCATAGAGATTACCTTTATTAAAGGGATTTTACTAAGGAAAAACTGTTCGTTTAATTCCGATAAGAAAATTTACGATAAGAATAAACTTAGCGAGCCTTATAAAAGTGGTTATAAAAGCATTACGAATAGACCGAGGATATTTACTTAGAGAAGGCGGAAAAATATATAAAGATTTATATTATTTATTATAATAAGCCTAAATACTAGTTTTATTATAAGTAAAAGGAGGTAATTTATTAATATATAATTCGAATATATTAAAAGGGGTTTAACTTTAAGAAATAAAAAGAAGTTAATAAGAATAATTAATAATAGTATTAATATTTACGATTATTTATAGATTAAGATAAGATCGATTAAAAGGTGGCCTTATAAAGCTGGTTATTTAAAGAGTTATATTTATAAGGATTTTCTTTTTATTATTTCGGATAATATAATTATTAAATAGAAGAAAAATTAGTTTAAAAGATAGTAAAGAAATATTACTAAAGAGTTATTATCGATTTAGGCATTTAATTAACCTTTACCATAGATTCCGAGGACTAATAAGCAATTAAAGAAAAAATTAAGAGTTTTGTTAAGGAAAATTAATAAGACTTAAAGGATAAAGCTTAATAGGAAAAGAGCGATAATTTATAATTAATATTATTAAACGAAAAGATTATTGAAATTTTTACTAGTTATGTAAAAAAATTTACGAAATAAGCTTATAAACGATAAAGGATATAACAACGAATTAAATAATTTTAAAAATAAGTAATTTATTTAGGACAATAAGTCGAAAAGTTTTAATAGCAGAATATAAAGTGTGTGGTAGAAATTAAGGATTTATTACAGGTTTTAAAATCGGGACGCCTTTTAAAGTAGAGCTGCAGAAAGGCGTAAGAAGAGATGTAAGATTATTATATCTTAAAAAGGCTTTAAACGTAATAATTAAAGCTACGGGCGATAACGTTATTATAATACGAGTACGGATTAAGAAAAATTGGTATATTGTAATAATAGACTGCGGAGTAATAATTGCAAACTATATTAGTCCGGAGATAGTAAATTAGTTGAAACTATTATGGAAAAAAAAGAGTTACCTTTATAAGGCCGTAAATACCGAAGGTTAAAGCTTTACTTACGATAACGGATAAATTAAACGTAAGATTAATTATTTTAAAACCTGTATTAAAAGAAAAAAATAAATTATTAATTTCGACATTGTTTTATTAACAAAATACGATATGATCCTTAGTTTACTATAGTTATGCTAGTATAATCCCTTAATTAATTAGAAAATTAATTAGGTAAGTTTTTGTTCGTTTTTTAATACAGAAAAAGATAAAAAAGATATAAGATTTTAATATTCGATTAACGAGGACGATAAATATAGGTATAAGGATATAACAGAAATCTTATTATTTAAGAAGATAAAATATATTTAAAATAAAGCGTATAATAGAAAAATACGGTACGTTATTGCGAATTTTAAAGTACGATTTCGATAAATAAATAACGATTTATAAGTATAACCCGAGAAACCGCTAGAATAAATGGCGAAAATACTATTATAATATTATATAAGGTTGTTAGGTTTAAGCCGTATTATTTAGGCTAAGCCAAAAATACAAAGTAATTACATTAATAATTAATACGATAGATACTTTACTTAATATTTTCGAATACGGTAATTATTAATGGTTTTTACGGTAATAATAAATTATACCTCGGTTGTAAAAAGCCTTATTCCGAAGCCGATTATTACATAATGCCGACAAGCTTCAACCCTGATAAACCTTATATTTTCTAGCTAATTTGGCAAGGGGAATCTTAGATAATAACTTAGGAAATGTTAAGCTTTTTACGGTAAACCTTAAGTCCGTATAAGATAACTACTTTGCAACCTTTCGCCAATTTTATAACTTTTTTAACCTTAATTAATTTTAAGGCTTTTTAAATCTTTATTAATTAAGATAACTAAAACATGCCGGTTAAGTTCGAATATAAAGTCCTAGTATTCCGTACCTTCGGAATCTTAACGGAAACGATTTCGATTAAGTTACCCGACTTAAATAAAATAATCGGCCGAATAAAATATATCGACACTTTTATTAATATTAATAACCTATTCGAAAAAAATCGAATTTTACTTTTAATTTTCGGATATAATTTAATTTAAAATGGCGGAAATAATCGGTTTTTGCGTAAATTTATACTAAGAAATATCCGGCATATAAAAAAATTACTGGCAAAATTGGAAAATAATAATAATGGGCTTAAAAACGTTAAAGTTTAACTTTTAAATCGATACAAAAAGGATTACGAACGATAATTTATCCGGTTGTTTCGGATTGCGAAAACCATCCAGAATTCTATCAAAAATAGTTATCGATAAAGGTATAACTGGGTAATTTATAAAGTTAGGGTTTGATAAAACTTAGCAACCGATAACACAATCTATTTATTTGTTTAATTTAGTTCTACGGTTACGTTTTCTCTAGGGAGAATTATAATATTATAAGTATAAGAAACTTTTTCGAGAAACGCTCGATACGAAATTATTATAATATAGTAAATAAGATTATAAGATAATTTTAAAAAACGGTAAAATAACCGCTTTTTACCTTATTTACAACTTAAACGAAGTAGAGTTATATGTTTTCCGTAATTACTTAAAAGATAAATTACGGAAAGGATATATATAACGTTTTAAATTATTAGTAGGGTATTTAATATTTTTCGTATTGTAAAAGAACGAAAAATTACGATTTATTATTAATTACCGATAATTTAACGATATTACTATTAAAAATAAGATATTATTACTTTTAATTATTAAAATTAAAAACCGATTATAAAATGCTAAATAGTTTACGGTCTTAAATTTACGAAAAAGGTATAATTAAATTCGAATTAAATTAAGAAATAAGTAAAAAATAGCTTTTAAAATAAAGTATAAATTATTCGAGTACTTCGTTATACTTTTCGAATTTACGAACGTACTAGTAATTTTTTAACGGATAATTAACTATGTATTCCGGGAGTATTTTAATATTTTTATTATATATTACCTCGACAACATTCTTATTTACTTAAAAATAAAAAAGGAATATATAAGATACGTTTATAAGGTCCTATAAGTTTTATAAGACGTTAATCTTTTGGTTAACGTAAAAAAAAGTATTTTTTATATTTAAGAAATTGAATACTTAGGATATATTATTATTTTAGGATATATTAAGATGGATTTTAAAAAGATCTTTGTAATTAAAAATTGGAAAATATTTACTAATGTTATAGAGGTATAAATATTCCTTGGATTTGCTAATTACTACCGATAATTTATACGACATTTTAATAAAATCGTAATATTATTAACGGAACTTATTAAGAAAAATCGACGATTCGTATAGGTTTTAACTATAGAAAAAACCTTTTAACAGCTTAAAGACGCTTTTATTAACGAATCTATTTTGATAATATATAACCTAAATAAACTAATACAATTTAAAACAGACGTTTCGGATTTCGCTTTAAAAGCAGTAGTTTGTTAACGAGACGATAAAGGAAGATTACACCTTATCGCCTTTTATTTTTATAAACTATATGGTATTAAACTTAACTATCTTATTTACGATAAGGAATTCCTAGTTATCGTTAAAGCCTTTAAAAAATTTAAATATTACCTTAAAGGAAATTAGTACTAGGTAAAGGTATATATAAATTATAAGAATATTTTTTATTTCGTAACTACTAAAAAGTTAATTGGATAACAACTACGTTACGTAAAATACCTTTTAAAATTCGATTACGTTATTATTTATTATAAGGGATTAGAAAATAGCAAAGTAAATACTTTTAGTAGACGACTAGATTTAAAGGATTTTAAGGTAAAAATATAATAAACGGTATTTAACTAAACGCTAAAGGGATATTTATAATAACGACATATTAATATTATTAAAATGTCTGTATTAGATATATATAAAGAAATATAACGATATTATAATAACTTATTTAAAAATTAGAAAATAAATAAAATCCATATATTAAGGGAATACTAAAAAAAATTTAATACGAGAAATATATAAATATTAATTACATGGATATCTAGGAATTTATAAGACCTTAAAACGTTTACGGCGGACATATTATTTCCTTAAAATAAAATTAACCATATAGAAAATTATATAACAATACGATATTTGTGCTAAAATAAAGACCAAATAATATAAATTATACGGAAAATTATAACTATTACTAATTACTAAGCGATTATAGGATTTAGTTATATTTAACTTTATTACGAAATTTTTATTATTAAAAGATTTTGTTACGAGTATATATTACGATAATATTTTTATAATCGTTAATCGATTTATAAAGTTTTTTTATTTTTTGTTTTATAACGAGGATACGGACGCCGAATAAATGGTATATATTTTTTTTCGATATATATGTAGTATATACGGATTACTAGCTGAAATTATTTTAAATAAAGATACGATTTTCATTTTAAAATTCTAGTAAGGTTTAATAATATAATTCAGCTTAAATTATAAATTATTAAGTGTTTTTAAATTATAAATAGACGGATAAATAAAAAAAATTAATTAGACGTTAAAAACGTATTTACGATGTTACGTTAATTACGAACAAAATAATTAGGTTGAAAAATTACTTATCGTATAATTAGCTTATAATACCAGCTATTATGACAGTATTAAGATAATTTTAGTAATTGTTAATTTTAGTTTTATTTTAAAAGTTTATAAAGAAATATAAAAAAGAGGATTAGTTAATATTAAAGCAATTTTTATTTTAGAATAACTTAAATAATTACATTAAGAAATGAAAATAGAACTTTAATTTGTACGAAATTAAATAAATAAATATTATAATTAGAAAAGGTTAAGAGGATTAATTTTTTCGAAAGAGGAGACGGTTTTCTTAATTATTAAAAATATTAAAACGAAACGATTAAACCAAAAACTCGATTTTAAATATATCGGCCCGTATAAGGTCGTTAAAAGAATCTTAAAAAACAATTATTAATCGAAACTTCTACTCAAGGCTAAACCCTATCCAATTTTTTATGTTTCTTTATTTAAGTTAATGGCAGACATTATTATGGTACATACGATATAAGACAATGTAGAAGTAAAGGAAGAAGGAAAGATATATAAAGTTGAAAAAATACTTGATGTACGAAAAAGGGCTTACCTAGTATTTGATTAAATAGAAAGATTACCTAGATTCCGAAAATACCTGGGAACCCGTTAAAAATCTTATTGGCGCCTAACGCCTGTTAAAGAGTTTTTATTAATAACGGTAGAACCAGTAATAAGTGCATCCTAGTTTACGTTGTTTAAAGAAGGAAAACCTTGATCGACGGCACTCCAGTCGATAATATCAGTATTACCAGAAACTTAAACGGCCACCGCTAACTCTAACTCTTAACGGTTAAGCTCATCTTGCTTATCCAAGAATTATAAAGCGCGATTTATAAGTTTCGTACCTTAAATTTGATATTGTTGGCGTTGTTTACGTATACGGGATAAACGAGTTAAGGATTCGGTAAAAGCCTGCTTTACGGCAAGTTTTTTTTTTAAACGACGGGCCTTGGTAATATAACGGTTAATTATTGCTATAGGAACGCTAGTATTATTATAAGAACAACTGTAACGAACATATTTTTTGTAACGGAACACTTCTATTATTATTTAATAATGAAATTTTTTAAAAAGTAAAATAAATACGGTATTACTTTAAAACTTTTTAAATTAATTAAATTAGCTAAAGTATAACGTTGCTTTGTTTTACGTAAATAACTTTTAGTAATATAACCCAATATAATAAAATAGGGATTTATAGAAAAAAAAATCCTTAAGGGTAAAGATTTTGGAAAAGGGGAAATCGTGTTACGATTTAATAAAGGGGAAACCTCGGAAACGGTTTTAACGGACTGAAACAGGACCTAAGTAGATTAGGTCACGTAATTAGATTACTAACTTATTATAAGTAAGCTAGTAAGCTATAAAAGGATATATACGTTTATTAATTTTATAATTTAAATAACACCAGCTTGTAATACAACTTAGTTACCTAAGGCACTTTTAATATTACTAGACGTAACTAAGTTACCTTTATTACTTAGATCCCGTAATACGACTGCTAATATAAACCGTACGATTTGGTTTAATAGTTAGTTAACTAGCTTAGCCGTTATATTAACGGGAAAAAACTTTTAATATTAACGTATTACGATATAAAACAGTTTTTACGAAGATAAATAAGAACTATAAGATTTGCGAAAACTTTAATATATAGTTAAAAGTAATAAAAATATAACTTTAAGGGAAATTAATAGGAATAATTATAATAGGAGAAAAATACAGGGTGCTCTTATATAATTTCGAATATTACCGTTACTTTTTTTACTATATAAATTATATATAAAATTATATACTTTAATCGTATTAGATATATTAGCTGGGACCGGTAGAGCGTCCTTACGTAATATGATTTTATAATACGGAAAGGGATGTTAAAGATCTTTAGGTTAGTCTATTTCTTTACGACATTATCTGTTCTAGCGACTATGACCCCCTTACATTCTTAGGATAATATCTTTATATATTATCTACCTTCGGGATAATTTACACCTTTTTTTCTAATATTTTGAGCATGTATAATAGGCAGCCAGCATTTGGCTTTGGTACTAGCGATTCGACTCGCTTTGTTAAGTAATACGGAGGTTACCTTAGTTAGCTTAGGCCTTTGCTGGCTCGTCTTTATTTTTGATATATTTTTATATATTACGCTAAGGTATTAAAATTAACCAATTAAATCGCATATTCCCTTATCGAACCAGTAAGGCCTAAGTTCAAGTTATAGAAAAGTGGGCTCGTTTTCGACGCTTTTATTAAATTGTTAATTTTTTATAAGATTTTTTTAAACATTTAAATGGAAAGAATTATTACGTAACTAATTTAAGGCTGATAAGTACGAAACTTTATATATACCTCGAATATAAGTTAATATATATATAGAATTTTTTTAAATTTTTTAAATTAAAATTAAGGTCGATATGGTTAAGTTTATATTTAGAAAACAGGCGATCGTAACGTTTTTATAGCTGCGATAATATAATTACTGGTCGTATTATCGTATACCGGGTTTCCTTAATATATTTAATATGGGAAAAGCCCGCCTAATAATTTTTATAGCCGTACGGGTTATCGTTATTATATCGTAATTATAAAAAGGTTCCGGATTTAATAAATCGGAATATTTTCCTAGTTATAATAACGTAACCATTACGTACGTTATTATACGATAAACTTTCTAAGGGTAATTTAATATAAAAAAAGTCCGTCCAGCTATTTTTTTAACCGTACGGGTTATAGTTATTATATCGCAGCTATAAAAAGGTTCTGGATTTAATTAAGCGGAACGCTTTCCTAGTTACGATAACGTAACTACTATATACGTTATTTTATAATAAATCTTTTAAAGGTAATTTAATATAAAAAAACCCGTCTAGTTATTTTTTTAGCTATATAAGTTATAATTATTATGTTATAATTATAAGGGCGTTACGGTTAAAAGGTTTATTATAAATACGAATTTCGATTTATTTTCTTAATATTTTTACTAAACTAACCCCGATCTGGAAATTATATATACGGTTAAAAAGTCTTTTTAAAGTTATATATAATCGTATTTTTTATTATTTTTAATTATTTGTTATTATTATTTTATTTTAAGTTTATAACATAGATTTTGAAAAATTTATATAAAATTATCGAAAACGATCCTAAAAAATTACAATTTGTTACTAGGCCCTATTTTAACGGTTTTGTTATTTTTGTAAGTCTTTTTCTAATTGGGTTAACGGGGGACTTAAAGCTACTTAGCCGCAGCTGCGCCGCAGGCGCAGCCACAACCGCCAAAATAGGGCCTGATTTTAGTGAGGCAATACGGAGGTACGGTGTTTGGCTTCATTTGTAAAACAGGTTAGCATGTTCGTATAGGCATATATTTCGCTATAATACAACATAAATCAACCGCTGAACATTCGCAAGCCGCTAGATATCGCCCGAGCGCCATCCGTCCGCTCCCCTAGTTCCTTCGCCAACCCTTTAATCCTACCTATCCGGGCTTACGTACGAGACCAACTTAAACCAGGCCGACTCAAACCATGCACACCTCACACGACCTACGACCTGGACCCAACAACATCTCTTGGACCCTTCCCCCTCTCCGTCCTCCCCGTCCCCCTTTCCACCTGACCACGCACCGTCGGGCCCCGTGTTCCGGAGTCGTCGTCGTGGCCATCCATAGTCGCCCATTCGGCGCGCATTTCCCTCTCGAACCTGCCACACATGTCGCTGAGGTCGGCGGCCATGCGCTGCATGGAACGGGCGTACGCGTCGTTGGCCTCCTGCTGGTTCTTGGCCATGGTGGCCATTTGGGTGTTGAAGTCCTCGTCTAGCATCCTTTACTTTTCCTCGACTTCTGAGTTTTGGTATGGCCACCGGTATACTGTCTGGGCCTGTAGCTGTGCGTCGGGATCCGCTGTGCGATGGCTCCGCCACGGACGACACACTAGGGAGCAATTGGACGGTCGGCCTATTTCTGTTCTTCTGTGTAGATAGATAGGGGGACGCCGACTGGCTCTTCCGGTTTTGATAACGGCCGATAAGTACTCGGGTACCTGAGTTATGCTGCTACCTCACCCTGGCTGGCACCTTTGATAGCAGTCATTCGAATCATATGCTGACCGGGTGCGATACTGGCCTGCAATTTATTAATATTCCCCACGATCGCCCCTTTATCAGTAGTTAACCCTCATTGGTTACGGCGATGACATCCACGTCTCGTGACGAAGTGGGGGGGAGACGTCATTCCCAATGTCAACCACCAACCTCCATTGACTGTCCAACCTCGCGCTTCCAAGCTTTTCATCATCCACGTGCAAATTCTCTATGTTTCAAGAAGTACTGAGATTGCACAGGTTAGCCTACGGCTCAAAAGTAGCTGCTTATCACCTGCCGCCCGGAGACTCGAGTGCCTACATGTATGTATGTACCTACTCTACGTATGGACAGATCGAGCATCCCATCTTGGCGGGGACAAGGGTGAGAAAGGCCAGAGCAGTGATTTGGTGGCAATTCGATTCAGCCCGATTTCGTACGGATACCTCTATCGTTCCGGTTACCTGTAACTATCTCTAGGATTGTACCAGGGTTGTCGATTTAATGTCCATTTGCCAGTCTGCGCGCGCGAGCATATCTATCTCCTTTCCGAAACTCGAATTGGAGGTTTAGACAGTCCGTCTCACTTCCAACTGGTAGGACGGAAATCTGCACAAAGGGAACTTTATTGCCGTACGGCAGTATTAACTTCCATCTCCCCACCGCCTCGTTATCACCTGGGCATCCTTTCGTCGGGAGCTAATCGTCGACCCGGCTCTCTCTTCGAGCATGGATCGTCCGCTCCCCTGCCCCATCCAGCGTATGTACAAATGTACCCGTCCTCGGGACCAAGCTCAGGTACAAACAAGGATGTTCCATTCATCTCCTTGCTTTCTATGCAATTTCGATAGCTTTGCACTCCCTGAATCAGATTGAGCCTCCCCAGCACTCATGGTATAGTGTGTAGCGTAATGCCACGAAGAAAAAGAACCATCCGAAGGCATTGCAAAGGATATAATAGCCAGTCCGCAGCCTCCTCCAACACCAACCAAGCGAAAACTTGGTAACCAGCCCTCTTAGCCTTGCCTGTCAGTCAACCCCTTATCCATAATCACATGAAAATGCAAGCCACGCTGCCAGATGAACAAGGTAGCAGAATAAAAGTTGATATCAAGACACACAAAACCTCGCACGGTGTGGCATACGTGGGAGAGACAAGAAATAAAGAATCATGAACCTCGTAAAGCCACTAGCCGGCGGCCGACCGCCGCAGAAAATGGATGACGAAGACGCCGACGCCAATGCCATATGCACCAAGCACCGGACGCCAGAAATAGACTCGAATAGGACGTGACTAGAAAGAGACGTCTAATAGGTCTCTCCTAGATCACTTAGTTTTCTGGGCCTGCCAGCGCCATCCCTGGAGGTGCTACCACTAGTTCTCCTGCCCCCACTCTGGCGTCTGGGCCCCGGGATCCCACTAGGTCCCGGAATGCCGCTGCCCGAGGCATCGGTATCAAACTTGCTGTAGGTGCCTCTCCGACTGGGCGTCCGCTCTTCGCACATGGAGTAATCGTCCATCGGCTCCATCTTCTCGCTGATAGAGTGCGAGTGGCCGTGCAGGCTACCACCAATCGAGCTCCTAGGCCGTACACCGCCGAGCGGCGTCCTGGCGCTCGAGAAACTGGTGCGGGACATGGGTCGCGCCATCTCGGTGCGGCTGGCCGGTCGCTCGGGCCGGGCGAATCCAGAGGTGAGACTAGCACGACTACTGGGCCGCGAGAGGGTTGCAACAGAGGCGTCCGGGTCGTAGTGGCCGGACCGGTTGGGTAGCGGGCCGTAGGACAGGCGCGAGACGCCCGACGCGCTAAGCCGGGATTGGTGCCTGTGCGCACCCATTGCGTCGCTGATTGTGGTCGAGTGCGACGGGGTGTCGTCCGCCGCAACAGACGACGTGGTGGAGCCCACGGTGCGTTTTCGAGAACGGACCGTAACCGTTGACGGGACCTGGATCCCGCTGATCGAGGATCTTGGCGATGCGCGGGGAGGTGTAGCGGTGGGCGCGGGTAACTTGGATCGCGCATTTTGGACGCGAGCTTCGAGACGCTGCATCTGGGCGGTGAGAGAGCGGATGTGGGTGAGAGAGGTCGAGGGGGGTAATTTGTTTGAGTCGGCGCGGCCGATGGTGCGCATCGACGCAGGCGTGCGCGTCGTGGTGGTAGCGGAGCGCGTACTACGTGTTCGCATGTTAGGGTTCGAAGTCTTTGGTTTGGGTATGGCCTTGCCCTGGTCGAATCGGGGCTTCTTCCTGAGCGTCGGTACGGGCGTCCTGAGCTTGGTACTGGATGCCGGCCTGGGCATAGTGGACGAGGCATCGGACATGGGGGGGGATGGAGGTTCGTGAGGAGTACTGGCTGTGCTCAGAGGCGGTAGAGAGACCTCGTCGGGAGGCGTGGAAATAAGGGGCGAGCTGGCTGTTGATCTCGGCGAGGTCTCGAACGTGGGTGACCCGGGAATGGAAAGGTCGGTGGATATGACAGAAAGGTGGCGCTCCTCGGACTTCTTGATCTTGTCCTGCATGATCTCAGCCTCGATCCTAAGGTCAGACAGCTCCTCTCGTAGCCTCTGTGCCTCGATGCGTAATCTTTCTCTTTCCTGCTCTCCAATCTTGATCTCTTCCTCCATCATGACAGCTCTCTCGATGGCGACGTTGTATTTGGACTCCAGGTCCTCGAGGGACGAGGTGGTATTGCGTGCCTGGCGTTCGAAATCATCGTTTGCGACTTCGATATCGCGTAGCTTGAGTTGCAGTGACCGGTTGGTTTCTCTGAGAGTCGTAATCTCTTTCTCCAGCGCGTTCTGCGCCGAGTTGGCCTCGGCTTTTGCCTTCCTGCATTTCTCCTACAGATTCAAAGTCAGCATTCGCTCAGGCCTCAGTTGCTTGCTGTTTGTCCCGCTACGCGCCTCGCGAATCATAGTGGCAACAGAAAGATTCCGTCATAGAGGATGCGACAAGAAGGGCTGGACTCTATTACCTTCCACTCATCGACTTCGAACTGCAGCGTCTCGGCCTTCTGTTGCAATTCGCGCTGTCGCTTGTCGGCGGCATCAAGGTCCTTCTCGAGTTCGGCTTCTAGCTCGTGACTGGATTCCCGGAACTCGGTGAGCTCGTCTGCTAGTTGCTCGTACTGTCTCTTGTACCAGGCCAGAGATTCCTCCAAGGATGCTCCCCCGCTGGGCGGCGAGGAGGGCGGCTCAGCCATGGTTCCTGATGGTGGCTGTTTCTCCTCTTGAAATCTGCGGCGCTACTGTATTCGGGATGATGGGACAGGAGGGTACCGGTGGAGGCTAGTACCGGGAGTGAAGTCGTAGGTAGGCGAAATGGCGCATTGGACGGCGGTGAAGAGAAGTTTGAAAGAGATGGGAAAAGAATAGGAGAGTCTCGGTGAAGTTGTCGCAGGCGAAAGAAAAGAATTATTAGGGTATGTTGAAGAATAAGTCGAAGATAGATTGAATACCGCGGGAACGGAGAAGGTAATGGAAAAGAGGAGTGGTATAAGCTGCCACGGTGTCGGTTAGTGACGTGAATTTTACCCTCGAGACAGTCTTTCGCATGATTCAGCGCCGGCAAACAGAGGGCGTGAATGACATACCGATTGATGAATGGGCGACGTGAAGGTAAAAGGTGAAAGTGGAAGCGAATGTCCGATACAAATGAAACTTTAGAGGGCGGTCGCAAAGGAATTTCGTATATCGTATAATATCCTGGTGGTTATTGTCGTCGTGCAGGATTGCTTTGCTTGCAGGTCGATATGGCGATCCGTTTGACTTAACCTTACCTTACCGATTTTGTCGGTGTCGTTCTGGTCGTCTTCGTCGCCGCCGTGGTCGTGGGGTGACGAAGAACCAGTAGGTGGGTGGTGGCTGATGGCTGGGTGGTTTTGGGGGGGGGGGGGGGGGGGGGGGG